>JADRCD010214951.1:4167-14407 GCA_019843815.1 Montemys delectorum
GTTGTGAGCCACCATGTAGTTGCTGGACCTCTGGAAGAATAGCCAGTGCTCTTAACTTCGGATCTATCTCTCCAGCTCCCAGATGTGTATTTTTAAAAATAGTATTTTTACTTATTCTTTCAGGATTTCATATTAACTATATGATGTATTTTGGTTACATTCATCTCCACACTCCTCTTCTACCTTTTCCCCAATATGCTCCTCTTCCAATTTTATTTCTTCCTCCTCCTTTTCTTTTAAAAAAATAAAACCCACCAAATTCAATTGGTGCTACCCATACACGCAAGAGTGTGGGGCCACTCATCCACTGGATCATGGGATACCTCCCAACAGCCACATTCTCAAATAAAAAATGACTGCACTCTGCAGCAGCCATCCACTGTCAATGGCTCCTCAGGCAGTGGTGGGATACAGGAAGTCTCCTCTCCTATGCTGGATAGAGGCTGGCTTGAGCTCCCACAGGTAGCCGCAGTGCCTTGTCCAGAAGGTAGCATTCCACAGCACTGGTCCTCCTTATAGTCTCTGCTTCCTCTTCCTTGTTTCAGAGCCTTGGTGGGGATGGTGATACGAGCAAGCGTCTCATGTAGGGCTACGCCTTCACAATCGTGGTTTCAGCATGTCTAAGAGTTCTGCCTTACCCGTGGCCCACTGTGAAACGAAGCTTCTTAGATGTGGAAAGTAGCCCCTCCTCTCTGCTCTCACGGGCTCAGACAAAGCAACTTACAGAAAGGAAGGGTTGGATTTTGGCTCACAGCTTAAGGGATCAGTCAAACCAAGGCACAGAAGGCAAAGTACAGCTCTGCTCAGTTGTAACCAAAGCCAGGCAGCAGAAAGAGGTGAGTACTGGTGCTTAGTCCCATTCTTCCTCAAAGCCAGGCAGCAGGGGGAGGTGGTACTGGTGCTCAGTCCCAGTCTCCTTTGCATACAGTGTGAGATCTGATTCCATCAGACAGTGCCTCCCACATTCAGGGTGTGTCTTCCTGCCCTGTTAAATCTTTCTGGAAGCACTCTTATAGACTCATCCAGAGATACGTTTCCATGGTGATTCTAAACCCTACTAGGTTGACAAGATTAACTGTCCCAGTAACCTAAATCCCACCATCAAAGATTTAATCTCTTGGGTTTTGGAGGCAGCTGATCTTTAAGCATCTTTCTTGTTCAGAGAGAATGGAAAACATTCAACGTGTGCTTGTGGGTGTTTGTGTTCTCTTCCTCTTCTCAATTCATTCCTCACAGTGACCCTGTGTATGCAATGTCATCTCTTTCTTTATGTGAAAGTAAGACAAGTGCAGAGAAATTCACTAATATGTCCAGGGTCACTCACTGATTTAGACAGGCAATCTAGGCTTCAAGCCTTGCTGTGTCCGACTGCCATGCCTACCTTCATCCTGACACGCCAAACTACCATCTTATCACCCGAAAGACTAGACTCACAGTTCATTCACTGGCAGCCCATGGTGGGATATGTTTTCCTATAGAGTTTTCTTTGCATTTGTATATTTGTAGAAGGTTTGTGTGCAAATGGATTCCATACCGGATCTGGTCTTTGAAGTCATCTGAGTTTGTGTCTGGCCTTACCTGGTTTGGTTTATTTGAAATTATTTTGTTTTTAAGTAAAAGAGAGAGCAGAGCCTTTGGAAGGGAGGGGGTAAGGGAAGGGTATCGTGACCTCTAGAGCAGAGAGGAGCAGGTGCCAAGGTCAGAAGTGGCAAGGAGCCAAACCCTATTTACAGTGACATCCCAGATTAATTTGGCCACTGTAACCTACTATTGGCAGTTTAGCCTGCCTGGCCATGGAAGGCTTATCTGGAGGATAGGGATGAGTTGGTGCCCACAGAAAGCATTCTAATGATTGTTTTCTGGTTCATGGTAAAGAAAATCAATCATCAATGTCATTCCCAATTATATAACCTGGTGTAACTAATTCTGACCCCAGCAGCTAGGAAAAGATTCAAAGTACTAGCTTAGCCCCCGTATCTTTGAAAGTATTACATCCATGTTTGCTCTAAGGATGAGCAGCATACAGTTTATAAACAATATTAAAGCTTCCGATGCTCTCTACTGGAAATTTAATTTTGTGACTGATTCTCATAGATCCTTTTGTTGAATTTTCAGAGCTAATGTGTCTGAGGAAGTGACAGATTAGCATTGTGTCTATGTAGCTGCTGGTTGGCAGTCCTGTTTATGCTAATGTGTGATACAGAGAAGACATTTATTGGAATTTTGTTTGGGGTGATGGGAGTGTGCTCTCTGATGAACCACACAATCGTTTGAATACTGGAAGAGCATCTCATCATTTCTCCCTCCATGTTATGGCTAAACACATAACACATTCTTCAGTTCTCCTTTCTCCCCTTGAAACGGGGTCTGGCTATGTGGCTGAGGCAGCCTTGTACAGGAGCTGGTGCTACAGCCATTTACAACCTCCCCTGCAGTAACACACTTTTACGTTTAACCTGCCATGGTCAGATTTCTTCCATCTTTACATTTAGACTGCAGGTTCTTAAATTGAAGGCTTGACACCACGTGGGGTAACGGAGGCGGGAGGGTCTTTTAATGTTTAGCAAAAGTGAAAGGTTTCCAAAAGTGTTGCAGCTAAAAATCAATCCAAAATCAAATGTGAAGTGTCCAAAGTGTCTCTGGCAATGCCTGCCCACACTGAATTACGTGACTTCGCCTTAGACTGGAACTGGAACACAAACATGTGCGTCCTACTCCACACAGGCTGTCAGAGCACACACTGCCCATGGAGGCGGCACTTGACTCCTCAGCCTAGAGCTGCAACAACTGTGTACTCTAAGCATATAACGTTCTCTCTGCACACACAACGTTTTCTGCTCTTCTAGGAACATGAAGGCTTCATTACAGAAAATGATGGCTTCTGACCAGTTTGCAGAATGTTAAGTATTAAATTATTTTAGCTTTGATTTGCATTGTGTTAGACAAATGGGCATGCCCATTTTGTCAGAGTGTAAAATTACTTTGACCCTTAATCAGTGGTAAAATACATATATCCCAAAGAACTTTTCATATTTTTAAAAAAATTGTTATCGGTAAATGTTTGATATGTATACCTATTTCATATGCCTATATACCCATGGCTGTGTAAAAACGTGTCAGATGACGAATCATGGGTAGAAAGGCTCAGGAGGCCTGGTCTTAGTGGTCTAGGAAACAAGTCAAATCCTGATTCCTATGAAGGCCTTCGCCTTCTCGCCTATCAGTTATGAGCTACCCCCATGACATCAATGCTACACAGAGACAACGTACGCTGATAGCCTCAAGAACAGCTGATGGCAAGCTACAGTAATGCAGTCGGGAAGTTAGACGGTTTGAATATTTACTACCTTTGTTTATAATTTGTTTAATTCTAAGTATAAAAATTTAATTTTAAAAAAATGTGTGGGTGTCCTATCTGTCTGTATGTTTGTGTACCATGTATGTGCCTGGTGTCTGTGAAGGCCAGAAAAGGGCATCGGATCCCCTGGGCTGGAGTTACGGGTAGTTATGAGTTGCCATGCAGGTGCTGGGAACTGAACCTGGGTCCTCTGAAAGAGCAACCAGTGCTCTTAACCCCTGGCTGAGCCATCTCTCAAAACCTTAATTCTTTTTTTTTTTTTTTTTTGAGACAATGCTAACCTAGGTAGCCCTGGCTAGCCCCTGGGTTAAAATCCTCTTGCTTCACATGCTGGGATTCCAGGCGTATACCACTATATCCAGCTACAAGGTTAATAGTTAACAGCGGGTATGTTTAACAGCCAACTTGTAAAATTTCCCCAAGTTTTATAGTCAGCTCTCAGAGGCTAGTAGGAGCCCTCATCAGCAAGCCAATGCCCTCTTCATGAGACCCTGCGGTTTTATGAGACTCAGTTTCTGGATGTCAGTGTAGGTGGCCTACCCTTGATGGCTACTATAAGTTGATGTTAGTGTAAGTGGCCTACTGGATAGTATACTGGGTAGTATAGTAGCCTGAAAGGCTGCCAGAGGTTGATCGCAACTTTTTATCAACACCATAATAATTTCAGTTTTGAAATCTGGTTTACAGAAATTTTGCTTCCTATGGATAGATTGTTTCTGGGGACTAATGTTCAATCAGTTTAGGAAATGCACTGGTGGGGTGAGGTATTATATTACTGGAAGGCAGATGATAAATTGAATTTGTGAAATGGGAGCCATGACTCCTTGCAGCTTTCAAATATGCAAAATGAAGTGTTTCTTCATTTGTACCGAGTGACTGGATGTCAGTAAAGATGAAGAAAGAACCATGGGTGGCTCCTCTAACTTGGCTCCTCCCTTCTTTACATCGCTTTCTCCTTGTATTTCTACTTGATACTTTGTAGACTTTATGTATTTTTACAGTTATTTTTGTGAAATGGGGTGAAGTATGATTATATAATTTCAAACAGTTCTTTTATATTATGCTTTTTAAATCACAAAACTATATAGAATACTTTTTCTCTAGTAGACATTTTGTGGGAGACAAATTATATATATATATAAAATATATTTAAAAAAAAATACAAACTAGCCTCAAACTTAAAATCCTCCTGAGTCAGCTTTCTCAGTGCTGGAGTGACAGTTCAGTGGCCAAAGGTGTTTTTAAGGAAAGCATTTATTTTTATTTTTTATTTATGTGTGTCTATGTGCATGTGCAAGAAGGTACCTACAGAGGCCAGAAGGTGTCAGGTCCTCTGGAGCTGGAGTTACAGGGGTTATGAGCTGCCTGACATGGGAACTGAATTCAGATCCTCTGTGAGAGAAGCGTTTTGAATGGCTGAGCCATCCTTCCTTTCTAGACTCTGTAAAATTATATTTAATTTTTACTTTATTATTTTAGGACTCTAGGGCTTGTTCATATCGAACCTCTGCCTGCTACATGACAGTACTGTCCTCCGGCGCCCGTCCTCCCGCGCCATGTCAATGGAGACTCTCTTCACGTGTTGCCAAAGTTGCCTTTGAGAGTAACTGAGCTTCAAATTCATTCATAATTTAGGAGAAAGAAGATGCCTCTCAGAAACAGAAAGAAAACAATGAGAGAGAATAAAAGCAAATTCAAACTTCAAGTAAGGATACCATTTACATTCTTAAATAACTTTCTATTTGTGTGCACATGCAAGCCTGTTCATGTGTGTATGTGTGTAAGTGTGTGTAGGATTTATTAGCATATACACTTATGCGTACTCATGGTGGATGCCAGAGGTGAATGTTGGCTGTGTCTTCCTACTGTTCTTCATTTAATTCTTAAGACAAGGTCTTTCACTCAACCTGGAGCCTGCCTATCAGGCTGGGTGGCTGCCCAGCATGGCCCTAGGATTTGCATGTCTCCACTCCTGCCAGTGCTGGGCTACAGGCATGCATGACCACACCCAGTTTTACCTGGGTACTGGCTATGGAAACTCAGGTCTTCATGGTTGCATGGCAACCAGCTTCCTCATCGATCCTCTACCCACTCCACCATTTACTTTTCTTTCTTTCTTTCTTTTTTTATATTTATTTTTATTTATATGAGTATACTGTAGCTGTCTGTAGACACCCACCAGGAGAGGGCGTCAGATCTCATTACAGATGGATGTGAGCCACCATGTGGTTGCTGGGATTTGAACTCAGGACCTTCAGAAGAGCAGTCGGTGCTCTTAACCACTGAGCCATCTCTCCAGCCCCACCATTTACTTTTCTAGTCCATCCTCAAACTATAAGATCTCCAACAGGAAACTGACTGTTATTTAGGAAAACAGCTGCCATCATATCCCTTGCAAGAAACCCACCTCCCCGCTAAGGTGAGTATCTCTGCCTGACGGAGAAGAAGCTTGGCTCTCTCTCCATGCTTCCCCCACGCCCAAGCAGGTTGAGATCTACCTAGGTGCTCTACAGATCTGAAAGGAGAGGAATAGACTTGGTTTCTGAACCTGGCCTTCAGCAGTGTTAGACAGAGAATGAGGAAGAGAGATTTGGAACACCCGGAAAAGCGAGTTGATTGTAGAGAACACCAAGAATAAAGCCCCCGAGACATAGGCAGGATTGGAAACGTATCAGGCCTACTTTCCAGAGGCTCAGAGTGAAGAGTCTGGGTGAAGAGTGCACTGGAAGACTGTGAAGTCCGCCCCAGAGCCCAGGCTGTAACGTAGGGTTCATCTGTTTGTTTTGATTTTGTCAACAGAATTTAAGTGGCCAGGGAGGCGAGGCCGTGTCCTAGGCAAGTGTTTTCTAGACTTGGCTGTACAGCAGAATCATCTGGCGAGCTTTGGAAAACACAGATGCCTGGGCCCCAACTATAGGGGATTTTATTATTATGATTACTTGGAAGGCAAAAAAAAAAAAAAAAAAAAAAAATCCTTAAATCTTTTTCTTTTTGTCTGTACTGGGAATTGAACTCAAGGCCTTAATCATGCTATGGCTATGCAGAACCTCGGCCCCATCGTATCTTTTGAAACATTCGGCAGTGCTGGGGCATGCAGATTTTACTCTGGCAACGTATTCATTTAAAACTCAAGGTTTATTTAATGAGATGGAAGGGTGGGATGGAGTCTGGGGAAGATTAGTTATAATGAACTGATTTAACGAGTAACTTTTTTTTTTTTTTAAATTCTCACTATGCTTTCATGTTTGTATATGGGTATGAGTTGATTGTGAACATGTATGATGTGTGCATGTGTGCTAATCAGTGTGTGTGTGAGTGTATAAGTGTGTGTTTTGAGAATTGAACCCATGGCCTCATCCATTAAAAGACTATTTTACCACTGAGTTACACCTGCAGTCTTGTGCTAGAAATACTTTGATTTTTGCCTCTTCCTTGAAAGCCCCAGGGTGGCTTTTCAGATGGGGCTCTGTGGTAACGCCTGACACGTGGTGGGCATTTAATCTATATTTGTTAAATAAAGCATGATCTTTAAGAGGTCACTTCAGTATTTTGCCAACTCCTAAATTCCCTGCTCCCCTGAAGTCTCCTTTGCAGCTCCCTGGAAGACACTCACTCAGAGAGCTAAGGCTGCAGTGAGGTGCACAGAAGGGCCTCAGCTGGTACCTGCGCTTACCCGTTTGTATAATCTCGCTGGCCAGGGACTCTCTGATGTCAGTCAGCTCTGGATGCATTCCCTAGGCCCTCAAGTCCTCCCTGGCAAATTCCAGGGATGGGACCAACCTCCTATTCGAAGAGCTATTTGGGTTTCCTTCCCCCTACACTACTCCGGCTGGTAACTCGGGGTCAGTCTGTGTTCAGTTTGCAGGGCTCCAGAGCTGGAGAGGAAGACAGACTTTCTTTAAGGCAAGGGTCTGCCTCCATGCCTAGGAAAGATGAGGGGAATAAGAACGCAGTCATCACATACGTTAATATGCAAATGCTATCAACCCTGAGATGGGTGCAGATGGAAAACAGCATTTCCCATTTAAAAACATCAAAAACAAACAAAAATCAGGGCGTTTCAGAGAAAAGACTTCCTAAGTATTTCTGTTTCTTTAATCTGGGAAAGAGTCAGAACATGGTCCAAAACTGGAGTCCTCTGAGGGACTTTCTGAGCGCTTTTGAGAAGACTCACAAGCAAACAAGACAGGAGCCTTGTGACTTCAGTTTCTTCAGAAACAAAGAACTGTTCTTCGATCATGCTTCCGTGCCTGTCCCAGGTGTTGTCAAGAGGAGCGAGTTTACCTCTGGTTATTCATTAGGATATTGTTATTTGTTTATGTGCACTATGTACCATGTGCAGCTTGCTCTTGTGTTTGACTCATCTCAACCTCCAGAGCATTAATTGTCTGATGCTCTGAATAAAGTCAGCTACGGCAAGAGACTTTAGTCTGCCTCATTTATTAGCTCTAGTCTCCCAGGTCCCTTTCCAGTTAGAGTGGTTAACGGGAGCAACACCACTAGGGTTCCGTCTAGAAATGTCTAGAAGTTTTGCTCTAGGACATCGGTTCTCAATCTGTGGGTCTCCATTCCTTCAAGAGTCACATATCAGATATCCTGCATATCAGATATTTACATTATTATTCATAACCCTGGCAAAAGTACAGTTATGAAGTAGCAACAAAATAAAATAATTTTATGTTGCAGGGTGGGGGGGGGTCTCCATAACACGAGGAATTGTATTAAAGGGCCACAGCATTAGAAGGCTGAGCACCACTGCTCTCAGTGTGATATCCCTCCATGGCTCTAGGCGGCACTTTTCTCCTCAACGATGTAGCGGTTTCCTGTAGAAATGCTCTTCTCTTCCTGCCTGCAAAGGCTCAAGCAGGAACTAGCATTTGTTGAACCCTAGACACAGCCAGTGATCCAGAAAGTGGGGTCTATGGACCAACCTGCCTCAGAGCTCCATC
Source organism: Montemys delectorum (assembly GCA_019843815.1). Classification (NCBI taxonomy): domain Eukaryota; kingdom Metazoa; phylum Chordata; class Mammalia; order Rodentia; family Muridae; genus Montemys; species Montemys delectorum. Next base: position 12,475 of record JADRCD010214951.1, read on the forward strand.
TCAGTCTTGCCAAATCAGGATTTCTCAAGGTGAACTCCAGAACGTGGCATGGTGTGCAATTTAAATGTGTGCTCTCTGTAATTTGTATGTTCATGGCATGTGATAGCCACTCACAGATTACGTACATAGAGTAGCCTTATCACCATACCTAAAACAGTATTATTAATATTACTCTGGACAATAACACTCCTAATAGCTGACCTACAGTGAGCTCCACTTGCCAGGGTGTGGGTGACAATGAAACAAATGACCGGAAAACAGAAGGAAATTGTAATTCCTATAGCACCTTCATTTAATTCTGATTTATTTGATTTTGATCTCTGTATCTGTGAGTCACCTCAGGGTATGTATGTGGTCACAGCTTTGAAGTTGGTCCTACTGCACGAAAGACAAAGGGGAACGGCTACGGGGACTGATCTCCAAAGCAACTCCTGCCCTTTTTTTTTTTTTTCAAGACAGGGTTTCTCTATGTCGCCTTGACTGTCCTGGAACTCAGTCTGTAGACCAGGTTGGCCTTGAACTCTGCCTCCAGAGTGCTAGGATTAAAGCGTAGCTCAAAGCTATCGTCAGTATCTTGAGACAATGCTGGAAGAAATACAGGAATTCTACACAGTTCAACCATCCTGGGTCCGTAACACAGAAAGGCTTAGAAATATCCTTAAAGATTGCCAGGCTAACAACAAGTCATGTTGAAAAACGACAATGAGAGAAAGAAATGATTACTGAGAGCCGTGGAGTGTTTTGCAGGCGTGTGGCAGCGGCGGGAGGCAGTCCTCCACAGGGACCCAAGAAGAGCTCACAGTTGAAACACACCCCCCCGCCCACCCCCCCATCGTCTGCATTTGATCACATGCTTTACTCATGTTCAGCCAAGAAACAGGGCACCCATCAACACCAAAGGCATTTAACACATGTGACTTCCTCAGAGGATCAGTAACCCAAAGCTCAACCTCCCTCCTTCCAACTCAACTGACACATTTCCTAATCCCTCCGACAGCAGAGGTGCGGCTGCTGGTGTGGCCAGAGGATCAGTGAACACTGGGGAGGGTGGGGTGGAGTGAGGTGGGGTGGGGTGGGGGTGTGTGCCACAGGGGCCACACTGTGATGTACTAGTGTAGTTCATGATTCAGGCACTGTACTTTCTATTATTTTTTAATCTTTTGCCAAATCGATTACGTCAAGAAAACAAACTGGAGGCTGGTAGAGGTAGAAGGTACACAGAGTGATTTTTTTGGGGTGAGGCGGGGAATGGGCTGACTCTGGGTAAATAAATGCAAACTGAAAAAAGATAGAAAACGGTTGAGGGCAGAGATGCCACAATTGGACAAACGCTGACCCCAGTTGCTGCCAATGGAAACTGAAGTGGAAGCCAGCCCTGTTAGTGTCTTACAAGCTTAGACACTGGCTGTCGTCCACAGCAGCTGTCCTCTGGATGTGTCTGAGTACCGCTCAGTTCCCAAAACATGAATCTAGGTCAGGGCAATGCAGCAACATATTTTGCCCAGCGATTTCTGATGGTTTGTTCCTTTGGAGGCCATGGAGGACTGGGAAGGTCTGCAGCCTTCCAGTTCCCCCCTCAAGGCCGGCCCATTCTGGTGGTTTCCTCACATCAGTTAGCTCAGTACTGGTCTCCTCTTCAGACTCCCTCTCCATGGCCTCTTTTCCTCCCTCAGCCACCCCTCTCCATGGCCTCTCCTCCTCCCTCAGCCACCCCTCTACCTGGCCTCTCCTCCTCCCTCAGCCACCCCTCTCCCGGGCCTCTCCCCTTCTCCACCATGCCCATTTTCACCATCTCCCTTCTCATTCATTCCTGAAAGATGGCATCTAACTAGATTTATGATGGTTAATCATTATTTTTGTTGAATCATTACTGTACGGCATCTTTCTGAAAGACCACACTTTGATTTTACCCTTCTCCTAAAGACACTTTGGG
>JADRCD010214953.1:0-28412 GCA_019843815.1 Montemys delectorum
ACTCAAAGGCTAACATTCTAACAATCAGTGTATAAGGGTTTCTTCTAATCCCATCCTTAGCCATTGCCCCTTCCACTTTTACTACTTTACTTTTCTACATGTTAACCATCTGAAGTAGTGTGTGACAGAATTACCTTTCTCTAATGGCCGAATATATCAAAGCTTTTCCTACATTTACTAACCATTATCAAGTCTTCTTTTTAAAAGTATACATTCCACTTATTTTCCTATTTCACAATTGGATCAGTTGATCTTTGAATATCTAATATTTTCAGTCTATTACACATTCTGGATATTAGTTCCCTGCCAGATAAGTATAGAGATTGCCTTCCATTCCTTAGACCAAGTTGTCATTCAAGTAATTTCCCCGCTGGTGTAGACAAGCTTCCGATTTCATCTAATCTCATTTGACATTTCTGCTTCCTGAGCCTCAGAAGCTCATTTTCTATGCTTATATTTTAAAATATTTCACCTTTGCTTTTGCTCTTGTACTTTCAAGTTTCCCCATCTAAGGTTTTTGTTATATTTTGAGTTCATTACTGCACAATTAGAGCAATCAGTTGTCCTCATTGTACATGCAGATGTTCAGTTTTCTCAACAGCACTTAGCAAACCTGATGTTTTTTTTTTTCTCAAATAAAAGAAAAGAAGCAAATCCCCACAGCTACAGCCATTTCACTTTGGAACATTATTTATTTTAAGTTTTCTGTCATTTTCACTAAGTGTTTAATGGACCTATTTAATCTCTTTACAACCCCAGCTTTGGTTTGGGCTTTACTAAAATGGCTATTAACTTTTAAAACTCTTGATAATCCAAGAGGTTGTTACAATCACTTAAGCCACTGTGCATTTCTAATGGTTGTTAGAGCTAAAATAACAATTACGAAAATTGAATGTAATGTAGAAGGAAGAAGAGACAATTTTTTAAAGATTACACTGTTTTATTCAAAATACTTTGAACTTTTAGTTAGTTATTATCACCAAATAATAAAAAGCTATGGGTTCCCCAAACAGAAATGTGTAACTTCTTAATTTGCAACATCACACAAATTTCAAGTCTTTCCCTGTACAGCTCCATCCACTAAGCCAAAGATGGGGAGTGAACTCAATGGTTCATATAGACCATAAGTCAGGAAGTATATAGCTGCCCTAGTTAAAATGACTCTTCTTAGTGTTTCTGTGCTATGGTAAGTTGAATCTTATTTATTATACCTACACTACCTTATTAAGCACAGTGATTGAAAATTAGAGCCACAAAGACACAGCAGGTAGAGATTATGGAGATGGAAAAGACTTTAAAACTTTCAATATGCTACTAATAGTTCTTGCTACGATATAGCATTGCTGATTTATGAGAATCTTTATTCAACTCTCTCTCTATGAACTACAGCAATTTGCTAAAAGTGGAGAAGCAATTGATGGAACAAATTTTGAAATAGGTCATGAAAGCACAGAATTGTGGGGCAGTGGTAACCTTTGGAACTCATTTTGCCCATATCCTTTGGAAAATGGCTGTACTTAAGACATCACTGTGGAGTTACAGCCTACTACATTCTTAAAAGAAAAGACACCCAAGAAAAGAAAAAACTTCAGAACTCTTTCGATGCTCATATCTGGGTTTGATGTGATGTGATATCTGCATGTCCCAACTACTGTATTACTTGAACAAATTAAGATGATTTCCAATTTTTTTAACTTCAGAGATACATCATAATTCAGAGTTTAATTTTGTGTCTTAAAACTAGATGACAATTCCTATCAAATTATAAATTATTTTTAGATTTATACATGCACATAATTAACCAGAACTGTTCTGTGCAACACTAAGGGGACTGTTGTAAATAGGCCAGTGAATAATAGTCCTATTTTCTGTCTCTCATGGAATGAAAAATATCATGTGTATATCATTATAATAATGTCAAGATGGCAAACAGCAAGAAATGCAACAAAACTGTATTTTTAAAGCACAAAAAATAATAATCTTAAGCGTGAAGACACAGTCAATAGTATGAGGAAAAAATTACCATATATCAGAAAATGGGATTAATATCTAAAATGCATAAAGAACAGCAAAAATAAAACATTAGACAGCAAAATCATCCAAACAATAAATGGGTTAGTGAGTACTCAAAAGAAAATGAATGGAAATAGCCAATGAATATTTCACAAAATTCTCAACATTACCCATCATGGAAATGCAAATTAAAACTGCTATGAGATTCTGTTTTTCCTCAGTAAGGAAACAAACACTAGTTAAATGAGAAAATGGAAGCACACATGTCCACTGCTGCCCAGGAGGCACAGAAGTCAGGGAGAGATTTTGAAAACAGACAAACACAACCTAAAAATACAACTGTCGTATCATCCAACTAAGATTTGCAACACATATTGTTAATCAGCTTTACTCAGCAAGAGAGCATAAAACACCACCTGGCAGGCTCTCCAGGAGTACTGCTACCTAACAAAAAGGCTCCCCTTCTTTGTTGTTATCCCTGGTAGTAGCAGGATGTTTGAATCCAATAGATGACTCAGAAAACAGCTAAACATTCAAACTGTCATTATAGTCACTAGCTTTCTCTTGATATCACTACTGGCTATGCATAGTCCTGCAGTTCACAGTTGAGGTAGATATTGGAGTTGGCTACCTCAAAGCCCTGGATCTGGGCTTGCATGGGAGCTGAACTTCTCAACCTGCCTGTTGTTCTTCATCCATGCCACTAGGGTAAGCTTCCAGCACTTCTCTAGCTTGCTCAGCCAATCCAAGAGGCGGAAAGACACAGAGCCAAGTCTCTTGCCTGAACTCTATTGTGTTGCCCAGGCAAGGTGCAGGGCCTCCTCCAGTGCTGGAACAGACAAGGTGGGGCCAGCTCTCTCATGCTCATGCCCTTAGGGCCATCAGACATGCATAAACACACACACACACACACACACACACACACACACACACACGACACTCCCCACCACCAGGGTCAGCTCTCCCGGTGTCCCAAGAGAGGTTCAGAGCCAGCTCTCCCAAGTTCTACAGATGGTGAGCAGGTCAGGCTACCTCTCCTGCTCTCATGACCACTAGGACTATAGTGTTAAAGGTATAGGACTAGGATATCTCTTCCTTTCCCATGTGGGCACATGGCAAACAAGTGGTAGGGCAGGCCCCTACACTCTCACACAGTCAGGACCAACTCACCAGCAATCCTGAAATCAACCACCTGTATCAGCTCTATTGTGTTGCCAGGTAAGGTATAGGACCTGCTCTCTGAATACTGCAGCAGGAGAGGGGTAGGACAAGTTCTTCCCCATTATGCTTAAGCATCAGGAATTCTCTCTTCCATCTCAGGAGCATTTGACCCCCTCTGCATAGTGTTGCTAGCTTAATCTTTACTAATTTCTCAAAAGTTCCCAAATGGCAGTGGCTATTTGATCTTATTCCCAGGCTAAATACTGAGCTAGTGTGTTCCCTGGAGATGAAGCACAATAGCTGAAAACTTGTTCCATTACATGCAGGAGAATGCACACATTAGTCCACACAGAAATGCAAGTAACAGTTGAACTTAGAGACTCTGAGAAAAGAGACCTGGACAACCACTGAAAAATTCTAATTTAATATCTAAATATGGTTGCATAAAACATGTCTTGCTATTCCTAACTAAAGAATCAAAGAATACTTGTGACAATTACAAAGTAAAATGTTTAAAAAGTCATCAATCTAGCATAAATCTCACCTTAAAATACCCCATATTTCAGGCACTATATACCATACCCACAGCCAACATCACATTATATGGAGAAAAACTGACAAGGCCTATCCTCTGAAGTTAGAGAAAAGAGCAGAGTGTACCCTGTTTCATCCTTGTCTAATGTGGTGCTTAACTCGAGAAGAAAACAAAGGTAATAGGGATAGGAAAGGGAGAAGTCAAAGTATCGTTTGACTATTATATGATGCTATCTATACATAAAAGATCTTAAAGACCTCACCAGAAAATGCTTACAGTCAAGTAACACATTCAGTAAACAAGCATACTACAAATTAATAAAAAAAATCAGTATTCTTTCCGTATACTAAGAACAAGCACATGAAGAAAGAAATCAGGAAAGCAATCCCAACACAATAGGCTTATATACATGAATGGATGGCTATTAAATAGATTTTTAAAAAGTCTCAGAATAAATCTAACCAAGAAGTGAAAAAACATATAACACAAAATTTACAACACTAAAGCTGGTATCTGCATGTAGAAGCGTGCAAATAGATCCATATCCATCACCCAGCATAAAAGTCAATATAAAACAAGACAAAGTGAAACTGAAAGATGAGAAAGTGGGAAACTGTCTTGAATGCATTGATACCAAAGATTGCTTTCTGAAAACAACAATGCTAATGCAGTCACTAACACCAAGAACTAATAAATGGGGCCACAAAATCTGAAAAGCTTCTACAAGACAAAAAGATACCTCCAATAGAAGAAAACAGCAGGCCTTTGAATGGGAATTTTTCCCACAAAATCCACATTTGACACAGAGCTAATAATATAAATATATATTAAAATGCACACGAAACTAGATAGCAACAAACTAACTAATCCAATTAAAAAATGGGCTAAAGATCTAAACAGAATTATTAATGGAGGAATCTCAAATGGCCCAGAAGCACTTAGGGAAATGTTCAAGATCCTTAGCCATTAGGGATATGCAAAACAAAATGACTCTGAGATGCCATCTTACATATCTAAGAATGACTAAGATCAAAAACAAAAGTGAGGAACTATAAAGATTGATTATTAATTCTTAACCTTAGTACCTGAGCCATTGGTGTTCAGTCTAGAAAGTTGTCTTACATACCAATGAGTTGATGGCTAATCCCTGAATGAGCGGTCATCTTCGACAAATGGTTCTGTCTAATTGGATGTCTTCATTAAAAGAATGCAAATAGATCCATATTTATCACCCTACACCAAACTCAAGTCCATGTGAATTAAAGAACTCAACATAAAGCCAGATACACTTAATCTAATAGAACAGAAACTGGCGAATAGTCTTCAGCTCATTGGTACATGAGACAACTTCCTGGACAGAACACCAATGGCTCTGGCATGAAGGTTAAGAATTAATAAATGGGACCTCATAAAACGGAAAAGCTTCTGTAAGTCAAAAGACCCCATAACGAGAACAAAAGGACAGGCTACAGATTGGGGAAAGATCTTAACTAACCCTACATCAGATAGAGAGCTAATATTCAAAATATATAAAGAACTCAAGAAGTTAGACACAGACAACCAAAATAATCCAATTAAAAATGGGGTGCAGAGCTAAACATAATTTTCAACAGAGGAATTTCGAATGACCAAGAAGCACCTAAAGAAATATTCAAAGTCTTAGTCCCCAGCGAAATGCAAATCCAAACAATTCTTAGATGTATCCTTACACCCATCAGAATGGCAAAGATCAAGAAAACAAAGGCCAGCACATGCTGAAGTTGTTGAGGAGCAAGAAGAACACTTTTCCACTGTTAGGAGGAGTAAGAAATTGTACAACCACTCTGGAATTTAGTTTGATGTTTTCTCAGAAGATTGGGAATTGGTCTACCTCAAACCTAGCTATACTACTCCTGGGCATATCTCCAGAAGATGCTCCAACATCCCACCAGGAATACTGTTCAACTATGCTGATAGCAGGTTTATTTGTAATAGTCAGAAACTGGAAACAACTCAGAACAAAGAAGAGATACAGAAAATGTATATCTAGGTATTGCCACAAAGAACAGGATAACCATGCTATAAACAACAGGCACAAGGAAGCCAAATGACAAGGAAGGCACAGGGAAGATGTTTGACTCTTTCTCAAAAGGGAAAACAAAGTAGATATCAGAGATTGATGGAAGGAGAGAAATGGGCCAAAGGGGGAATGGGGAGGGGAGAAGGGCAAGGGAGGTGAGATTATATGTAGGGTGAGCAGAGGAGAATGGAGCTTTGCTGGGGGCGATTATATCTAGGATATGTCCAAGATCTAGGATGGGGAGAGAGAGGGCCTAAGGGGCTGACTCTAGCTGAGATTTCTATGAGTAAGGTACATGGAACATGAAGTAGCCACTTCCTTGAGCCAGGCAGGACTCCTGTTGGAAGGATAAGGACAGCAACTCACCACAAGCCTTTGGCCCCAAATGTGACCCACTTACAAGATGTGCATGGACAAAGATAAAGCAGAGTATGAGGGAATGAACAACCAATGACTGGCCAAATTGAGACCTATCCCATGGGAAAGAACCAATTCCTGGAAGTATTAATTCTTGGCTAAACTTGCAGACAGGAACCTAGCATAACTATCCTCTGAGAGACTCCACCTAGCAGGCAGTGGAAAGCGATGCAGAGACTCACACCCAAACATTAGGTGAAGCTTGAGGAGGCCTAGTGAAGAGTTGTGAGGAAGACTGAGGGGCTCAAATAGGAGAGAGACTCCACAGGAAGACCAACTCAATCAATTAACCTTTGTGGTATCTCGCAGAGACTGAATCATCAACCAAAGAGAATACAAGGATTGGACCTAGGCATATGTTGCAGATGATCAGCTTGGTCTTTATGCAGGGCCCTAAAACTTCTGGATCAGGGACTGTCCTTGAGCCTGTTGCCTGTCTGCTTGCCTGTGGATCCTGCACCTATAAATAGACAGCCTTGTCAGGCCTCAGTGGGAGAGGATGTGTCTAGTCTTGCAGCAGCTTGACGTGTGTGGTAGGCTGATAGCCTGAGGGGAGCTTCCCCTTCTCAATAGAGAGGAATGGGGTGTGTGTGTGGTGGGGGGGAGGGGCTGACATGCATGAGAGGAAGAGCAAGGGCTGCTATCGGGTATAATGAGAATAAATAAATACATTTAATAAAATAGTGACTTCTGTAATCCACGCACAATCGTCTCGCTGGCAAGAACGCACGCGGACACACAGGATCTTTCTGCAGCAACCGTTTATTACATCTTCAAGAGGGCGACCCCAAACCCCGAAAAGGCACTGCTTATATATGCCCTGGAGCAGCATGTTCATTTCTGATTGGCTGCTTACTCAGGAGCGCATTACGCCCGGGGATGGGCCGTGACTTGGCGCGAATTCTGCTAGCACCTGCGCAGTTCACCTGTAAACTTGGGAGAGCACCAGATGTCAGCGCCATCTGCTGGCTATCACCGCTCACCACGGCTCTCTACAGACTTCTCATGCTGGGGAGAATGTGGTACAGGAGGAACACTCCTTCATTGCTGTTAAGATGGGAAACATGTACAGCCACTATGGAAATCAATTTGGCAGTTCCTCAGAAAATTGGGAGTCTCCCTACTTCAAGACGCATCTATAATACTCTGGGGCATATAAGCAGAGGATGCTCCATCCTACCATAAAGACACTTACTCTACTATGTTCATAGCAATGGAATTCATGATACCTAGAAACTGGAAACAACTTAAATGTTCCTCAACAGAAGAATAGATTAAAAAATTATGTGGTAAGTTTAAACATGGAGTGTTAGTTGTTAAAAAATAATAGTATCATGAATTCTGCAGGCAAACGGATAAATGGAACTAGGAAAAAATCATGCTGAGTGAGGTAACCAAGACCAGGAAAGACAAAATTGGTATATACTTACTTATAAATGCTTATTAAATGCTAAGTAAATGATGACCAAGCTACAATTACAGACCCAGAGAGGTTAGTTAAAAGGGAGGAGTTTAGGAGAGCAGATGATTTGCCTGGGAAGGGTACATAGAATAGATTTTGGAGGTAGATTGGAGTGGACAGGGACAGGAGCTTGATGGCTCATATGGGGAGTGGGAATGAAAGAGAAAGTATGAGAAGAGAGAGTTGGAACTGAGGAGTGTCATTTGGAGGTGGGATGGAAACACAGCATACAGTGGAAACTTCCTGGAAACTGAGGGCGATTCCACTGAGGACTTTTAATAATGGGGATGCACAGTGTCAACTGGCCATCTCTTGAGGCTCCCAGCGGCAGGGCTGGGGTGCATTTGGATGAGCTGTTGTCCAAGGAGGTTTCTTGAAGTTCCAGAAACCACCCTGGCTCATCCTTGGATAGAAGTTTGCTCTCAACAGACTGACAGACAACCTACACACAGCTCACTGAACATGACAAAGTGAGCTGGTGCCTGCATGGAGCAATCACTAATACAGTCTAGTCTCACTGGAGCAAGAAGATACTGCAAACTACCAAGAGAAACATAGACTCATAGCCAGCCACAAACCTTTGATCAAAAATCTGTCCTGCCTGCAAGATGTACTTGGGCACTAATGGTTCAGAGGTTGTGGGAGTGGTCTACCATATAAAATTTAACTTGAGGCCATGGCCAGAAAGGGGGGACTGGAACAGAAAACCAAACACACTTGCCTTAAACAAAAGTCAATGAAAATGACTCCTAATGATATTCTGCTCTTCTTATAGATTGGTGTCTTGCCAAGTCATCATCAGAGAGTCTTCCTCTGGCTGAAGATGAGAGTGGATCCAGAGACCAAGAGAAAAAAAAATGCTTAATCTCTAAATCTCTATATCTTAGGTCTGTATCAGGTCTCTCCCTTTGATCCAAGGGGAATCCCACACAAGAGGGGATATTGTAGGCGTCAAAGGGACTGGAGGAACACAGCTAACTGAATCAATTAAGCAGGGTGCCTATAGCTCACAGAGCCTGTATGGGTCCTGTACCAGGTTGTTTGCATACGTGTCCTGGCTGTTAGCTTGGTGGTTTGGGAGACTCCTCTAACTGTTACAGCACGTATGTCTCTGATTCTTTTGCCTGCTCTTGGGACTTCTTTTCTCCTGTTGGGTTCAGTGTGAGGGTTTTTTCATGTTACTGGCATTGAAACAGAAACATTGTGAATGGGATATAATTGAGGGACCACATATAAACCCATATTGCTGTAGATACCTAATTCTTCAAAAGGCCACAAAAGAGCTACAAATACACATGGAGGGAAAGACAGCATTTGTTGAAGACAAATTGATCCAAACATATGTTTTTGTGGCAGAAATGAAATAGTTGCTTATCTCTCATCATTCATACAATTCAACTGCAAAAAATTTCAAGAACCTCCACATAAGAGCTTATGCCCTGAATCTGACAGATGCTAAGGTAGGTAATGCATTTGAACTTACAGTCATAGAAAAGACTTTCTGAACAGGACCCTAGTAGCACAGTTTTTAAGAACTATTTATAAATTGTACTACCTGAAACAAAACACACATACACGCATACACACATAAACACACACACACACACACACACACACACACACACACACACAAAATAAGTCAAATAAAAAACATTAATTATACAGCCTGCAGAATGGAACAAAAGTCTTTACCAGCTACACATTCCATAGAGATCTAGTATATAGAGTATAGAAATAGTTTAAGAAACTATCCCATTAGAAATTAGTATATAAAATTGAATAAAAAGTTCTCCAAAGATTAAATAAAAACAACTGAGAAACATATTCTTTAAATGTTCAACATCTTTAATCATAGGGAAACACAAAATAATGGCTGAGAATAAAAGAAGAAAGAAATAAAACAGGAATGTCAGAATGCCAATATTGATGTAAGGAAACAGGGCCACATATTCGCTGTTGGTGAGAATGCAAACTAGTATGGCTCTTATGGAAATCACTGTAGAATGTCCTCAAAAAAGCTAGAAATCAATCAATCACATGATCCATCTATATAATTCTGAGGCATATGCCCAGAGGCCTCTATATTAACCTATACATATGCTAGGCCTAGTTGATCCTTAAAATCATTGCTTTTTTCTTCACGATATACAGGAAATTGAAACTGCATAGGTGATGCAAAAGTGACAAATGGAAAACTAAGATGTGGTAGATTTAATCATGAAAAGTTTATTAAGTTGTTAAACAAGAGATTACAAAATTTACAGACAAATGAATATAACTGAAAACAATTATTGTGAGAGATGACTCAGCTTCAGAAAGACAAATGTGACATGATTTCTCTTGTTTCAGTGGTAGATATGAATCTTTGGGTATGGATGCTCTATTTGCAATAAAAAGCTATTGTGTGCAGAATTCAAAGGAAGGCAGACAGAAATGGATAAAGGAGAATAATGGAACAAGAAAGGTTAATGATGTGGGCGATGGAATAGTACAATATACTTTATTACAGTATAAGATGGTATGTTAGGACTCAAGAGTCTTGAAAAGTCACATGGAGACCTACTGTAGAAGTTTCCAAAAATGTAAACATCAACATATATAAAAAGAAGAAAAATGGAGTTACCCCACAATAAAACAGCAATGCCCCAGGCAATATCACATGCTAACACATGGCAAAAATAGGCCTAATATTTCATAGTTTTTGGCCAACGAGATTCTCCAAACTCCTGTAAATCACAAGCTATTGCTAAAATGCTTGCTTACCTTCCAGAAATTGACTATAAGACCTTATTTCTGAAGATAGTACGCACTTGGTTCAAAAAGATATGGAGAAATCTAAGTGGCACAGACCTGAAATTTAATCTTTACAGGCTAGCTTCCATATTTCTGGAAGATGCATGCATATTATGTGAGGAAAATGGCATTCACTGGTTTTTCCCACCTGCAAATCCTGTGAGCTACAATAACAACCAGTACAGCAAGAGATGCTCATTGAAACAATAGTGACAAAACTTTAATTGGAATTAAGTTTGACTCCACAAGATGGAATTCATACCTGATACTATTGTTGGAATGAAAACCACTGGCTTCACATGTAATTGGCCCTAAGTGAGAACTTATTACTATTATTTTGGTAAAGTATTAAACCAACATAACACTGAACAACTCCTGATTATTATGATTATACCCATAAATAAGTGCACCATTCAACCCTCATCAGAGATGCATCACCTTGCAGTAGATGGTGATTAACATAGAGGTCATCACTGGTCACGTTGCACAGAATAAGAGACTGCAGAATGCTAATCCCTAATGTAACATACATATCACAGCTCCCCCAGGATCTTGGTAGAAGTAGAATAAAATATCATAAGTGCCTGGTGTGATCGATGAGTATAATGAGGCAGTGTCTTTGAGACATATTATGACAGTTGCACGTATGAGCTCAGACTGCAGGGTTAGCCCTGCTGTGCAAGATCTGTAAACTCAAGCCAGATAAAAATCCCATCATGGAGGGTGGGGAGGCACAAATTCACACACTAGAGTGCAGGAGGTACATTCTACTGATTGATCTGGGGAAAGTAGGAGTTCATTTGACTTGTATGGTTTCTGGTAGGTTGACCATATTCCACAACCCAAAGTATAGATGGGGTGCAGATCCGACTCAATGACCTTTTTAAATAATAATACAGAGAACATCGGATTAGGTGGGGAGAAGAGAAAGTGGTTGTTCTGCAGGGACATGGAGAAGGGGGTTTGTGCATATGTTCAAAATACATTGTATAAAACCACCAAATAATCAAATGTTATATAAATAAAACAAATTAGGGACTAAGAGTTAGTAAGTAAGTAAGAGTAAATAACGTAGGAAGAAGCTCATTTCATATTTTTCACATGATCTACTATGTTTTTAACAAATAATATTATTTTCAATATTCACAGGACTAAGGCCTCGGTTACATAAGCTGTATGTATTTCATAAACACCCTGAAACTAGCATCGAAGTAAGGGCAGGAAGCTCAGGTAATCTTTCCACAGAAAACAATTAGTTTGTATGTCCATGGATCTTGCATTTTTAAACAGTTGCTTCATATGGACCATAAATTGCATGATATCTTGCTATAGGGTAAAGTTCTATAGACCATTTCCATGTGCCTGATCAGATTTGTCAAGTATCAGCTGCTCTAGATTCATGTGCACAGGGCCACTCACTATTCTATAGAACGCCGCCAACCAAGGAGCACACATGGTGGGACTGAATGTTCTGGCAGCATGTGTATAGTAGAGGATTGCAGTCATCAATGGGAGGAGGGGCCCTCAGCCCTGTGAAGGTTCTGTGCCCTAGTGTAGGGGAATGCCAGGGCCAATAAGTGAGAGAGGGCGGGGTGGCAAGCAGGAGGTGGGAGAGGCAACAGGGGTTTGTTCTTGTTGTTTTTTTCTTTTTGTTTTTTCTTTTTTCTTTGGAGGGGAAACTGGGAAAGGAGTAATCATATGACATGTAAATAAAGAAAATATCTAATAAAATTAAAAAAAGAATGCAAGTCATCAATCTTTTTACAAAATTATTTAGGAATAAATAGTACCTTTTCATATCAGGAACTAGGTATATTCTGACTTTAAAATGCACATTTAAATTTCTACACTATTCGTTAAAAGAAGATACATAGATGGCCAATGGATAAACAAACAAATATTCAGCATTACTAATCACTTGGGAAATGCAAATTAAAGCCACAATGAGATATGATCTTTTTCCAGTGAGATAGTCTATCATCCAACAATACTGAAGGTAGCCAACTCTAGATGGAATATACAGGATCAGGAAACCTAGCACATTGTTGATAGGAATGTTAATTAGTACTGCTGCTGTGGAAACATAATGAAGCTTCCACAATAAATTAAAAATAGGACTACGGTTGGACCCAGCAATCCCTCCTCAGAGTATATAACCAAAAGAAATTAAGTAAGCTTGTTGAAGAGACAGCTGCCTGACCTGGTTACTGCATTATTGTTCTAAGTACCACAAAGCTAGAAAAGTTCACCAATGAATGATTAAATAGGATAAAGTAGAATGTACACACAGTGGAATGCAATTCAGCCCTGAAGAAATGATGCTTGAAATTTGCTTGCTACAAACTGGGGGTCACCAGAGACCTCAGCATGAAGTCACATGACTCAAACTGCCCCATTCTCTGTGGGATCGAAGGAAGAGGCTCTCATGAGCTGTACATGAAATGGAAGCTATTAGATGTTACCAGGAAGTGAGAAGCTGACGAAGAGGTACTAGCTTAGATGTAAGCAAGGGATTGCACTGTCCATGATGTGGTGACTTTACACAGAACAGTGGACTGTGCACTACAGAAAACTACAAAAAAAGATTTTACATGATTTCACCGTGAAGAAATAGTAAACATTAGACAGTATAGATATGTCTACTTTGATTTTAAAACTATAGAGATCACACATAGCATGCCCTATTAATGTGTACAATTTTATATTATCACCCATTGGCAAAATTAATTTAATTCAGTTTATATAAAGTTATAGACAACTCTAAGCACTGACCTTTGATTTAGTTGGCAGAAAAAGTATTAGGGGAGTGAATACTGAAAAGACTGTTCACAGTTCCTCCTAAGCTAGCTGTCTCTATCAGGTGATCTTAGGGTATGATGTATTTAGTCCCACTTTTAAGAGAAGCAACCATTTAAACTTGTTCTACCATATTCTCACTGGAAATCTGTCTTCTTCTAAACAATGCTGCACAAAGCTTTCTGCTGATGCTTCATATTGAAATAATAGTCTGGGCAGCTATAAATGGTGATGGCTTGCTCCCTCAATATTTGCTTTTTACCAAAATAGATTATATAAGTGATTTAAAAAAGCAGACAAAAAAGCAGGAGGAGATTTAGAAGAATATCTCTAAACTATTAAGGACTTTTAAAAACTTGTTTCTTACAAAGCTAAAGAAAATATAATTTGCTTTTCTGAGGTACCTGTGGTTAAGAATTCATTATTTGCTTCTGATTCTTGGAGCAGGTCTAAAAGAACAAAGAATTCAGGTAGATCCTGTCATTTCTGAAAACAAACAGGGTCATAATTTCCATGCTCTGGTTTTCTTTAAAGTATTGAAAAATACTCATTTACATTCTATTGACATACTTTCTCATGATAAAGAACAGCGATTTCATATGTTTGAGTACATATATGTATACGTACCAAGACTGGTACACAGACATATTTAAACAGATCCACCTGTCTTGTGTTTTCGCCTTTTGTTCCAAGAGCCTAGGAATAATTGTGCATTGGATAAACATCAGACACTTCATCATCTAAAAAGTCATCTTTGCTACTTCAGCAGATATTTGCATCCTAATTTATAGTAAACAGCTACTTCAGACACATCTGCTTCAGAATGAATTACATGTGCTCCTCATGGCTATCAACTTTGGAGTCCCTCTACTAACAGTCTGAGATCTACTACCTGTCGGAGAGCAAGAGCACTCAGTCGAGCAATCCACAACTGGAGAGGATTAGCTTACTGCTGCCGCTATCAGCAAAACAGCACGAAGCAGACAGTTCATTTTACAGAAACTTAATGGAGTGTATGGCACTGGCTGTTTAATACAAGCACTGTCAAGGCATCTAAGCAAAAAGTCTCAGCTGTCATCACTGACAAGCTGAGTGGAATTATTTGTCACAGGAGACTAGATAAGCACCATGAGAATGAGGCATGGGACTGCCACTATATATCTCCACACAGTAACTAGAGACAGCATGCTCAGGGTTGTCACCACCAGATGACAATGGCTTACTCCCCAAAGACTTCTCATCATGTGAGAGCAATCTGACTTCACTACTCTATGCTTAGCATTTAAAAGGTCGGCAGCATTTAGAAGCTTTATGTCATCTCTGAGCACAACCAGAGACATTATCAAACATCTTATATTTTAATATGGAGAGAATTTAAAAACACACATATATTCATGTATATTCATATAAATAGCACAGCAATGTCTAAGTTGAGCTGTCTCTGATTAACTTTTGTCTTCCAAATATGAAAGTCACTTTGATCTAACTATATATAAGAGTGTGATTCCGGGTGGTGGTCAGGCACTAATTTAATCCCAACCCTTGGGCAGAAGAAGCAGGAGGATCTTTGATTTGATACCAGCCTGGTCTGCAGAGCAAATTCCAGGACAGCAAGAATTACATAGAGGTACATTGTCTCATAAACAACAACAGCAGCAAGAACAAAGAAATAAAAAGCAAACAAAACAAGACAAAGCCTGATAATAGGTTTCTAGACGATGATGACTCCTGTTTTCAAGATCTCAATGGGCTACTTTAGGAAGACAGAAATGAAAGATGTATGTGTCATAGAAAAGCTTACTGGAAAATATGCAAGAAAGCAGAGACCTACCCATACTTACTCTCTTACAAACTTCTCCATGCAAGCACACAGCCTATCCTTCACTGGCATGCAGAACAGAGTTCGAGATGTCTCCTGGGATTTCATGAGTAGAATCCTTCATGCGTCTCAATAGTGGAACAATAGCATTTACACTAAATTTCTGGGAGAACAAATTTCTGGTCTGTCTCAGGCCAATACTGTCTATGTGGCCATCTTCCAGGAAACATCTTGGTCTCCACGCCTCCACTGAGCTTCCCTGTGTCGATGCATTCATTATTATCACGACAAGAATTATGCACGTGTGTGAACAATGTCCAAATATAATCCTGGAAACTTGGCGCGAATGTTTCCCAGGATCAGTCCAGTGCACTTTGGTCATTTTTATTTTACCTTGTCACTAGAAGTAGTCATATGTGTATAACTGTCTGCTGCATCCTCTAATTTCTACCCAGAGAAGTCAGACCTGGGTATACTCTCATCACTACAAGTCACAGAGGCTTCAATCCTCCTAGAGATGAAGTGAAATAAGATGCTTTATAAAACTGTGAGTGGCTAACTACAGCTAAAGGCTGCAAAGGGCATTTAAAGCACATAGACAGGATTCAGATTTCAACTCAACGTCTAGAAAGAGCACATTTAGTGAAGTGAGTAAATCAAGAGCTAAAGTACAGACAAGATGGGAATCAAAACCCCAAACATATTAAGACAATAATTATTCATGTGTGGGTCTTCAACCATAAAGATCACTTAGAAATACGAAAGTCAGAATAAAAAGAGACAAAGTCGAAGCAAGCCATGCCAATAGTACACAAAGGCATATTAAGAAAAGATGACCATGATCGTGGCTTAGAGAAGAGAGACCTTGGAATTTATGATCATGTGCATGCTCACTGTATTTGACTGGTTGGCTTTATCAAAACAGCTTAATTTAAGTAGTAGGAATAGGAATCAAACAGTGCAAAGAGTATATTAAAAAAAAGTAGAAAATGTAAAAGCAAGTTCCATAAAGCCAACTACTCCAACAACATTTTAAATCCAACTAAATCAAGAGCATAGGGAAGAGGTATAAGTTGTTGAAGGTACATTTACGCTAAGTAATGAAGAAAGAGTTTAAATTCGATAGCTTCATATTCCTACAAAATACCCGAGATGTTTCCCATCACTAAGATTATAGAAGACAATGTTGAATACCAGTAATTCCAAGAATGTAGCTTCTAAGGAAAGTAAAAGAGAAGAAGGGCATTTTTCTATTTAAGATATAATGTAAGACAATAGATTAAACAAAAAAGAAAAAATTCTCAGTAAAGTTCATTAGCTATTTGCAAACTAAAGTTTAAAAAAAAAAGGACATTTAAACATCCATAGTTTAGGATCATCACAGTAAAATCAATTATAAAAAAACTGTAAACTTCTTGATGAACTATACCATTAATGGCTATTTGATATGTCAGAACCTCTGAACTCTACCAGCATCTACTACAGTATCTTTAAACATCATTGTGCTATTCAATAATTATAAAAGAAAAACTATCTATCAACTTGAGAATGCAGAGGGGACATAGGAGAGGAGGGAATTACATACGTGATATCCAAACATTGCTCAGGTAACTTGAAGTGCTGCCATGGTGCCCGGGCTGTGTGTTCTACAGTAACGACAGATCTGCTTTTCACTAAGATACTCGAGCCAACTGAGAAAGTAGAACTAGTTCACACATGTGAAAGTCCATTAACAAGAAACCCCCTAATCCAAGATGGCACACATTAGGAATCTGAGGCTCCTGGGCCTCAGTGTTTTCATTAAACAATGGTGTGACGCTCTGATAGTGAAGTCTGTGGTCACTTTAATGGAATCTAAATAAGAAGCTTATATCCTGTACACTACAAAATCAATGTTCTCCCTTTTCCAGGAACACAATGTAGTCAGACTGACTTTGAATTTCAGTCCTGACCTGTGAGATTTTAGAAAATATAAAACGTGTGCCTCAATTTCTCCTCTTGTACAACATATACTGACTTTCTCTAAAATGGGGGCTGAATTAGCTAAACGTCTTAAACCATTTGAAACATGTCTGGCAGATATCAAGACACAAACATCTGCCTGCAGATGCTTTCTTACACTGATAAAGAAACTGTCCATGAATCTTGTTATGAACCAAATGAATGCTAAAGCTATAACAATGAATAAAAATGTATTTTGCAAATAACAGTCAAAGTAAGCAACCATGGAGATAAACAAGTTAAGAATTTTTTTATAATATACCAGTTGAAAATATTTAGAAATCGGAAATTTGTGTGCACTAGCCTGACACCACACGTACACACCTACACTACACGCCTGAGCACATTTGACAGAGCACACACACAAATGCAGCTATACAATGCATGTTATCTTATATCCATGATGGAGGGAAAACTTTCTTTCTTTTCTGAGCTGACATCTGTTTCCAGGCTCACACAGATTCTTCACCCCATAAGCACGCCTCAGTGCTGCTTGGATACCCATACCCAGGACATTTTTCTCTAAACTAAAACTCCTCTCTCTCTCTCTCTCTCTCTCTCTCTCTCTCTCTCTCTCTCTCTCTCTCTCTCTCTCTCTGTCTCTCTGTTTTTCCCTCCCTCTCTTCCTCTTCCTTCCTCCTTCCTTCCCTCACCTATCTGTGTATATGTGTCTCACTTTCTCTCTTCTCATGTGTGTACTTACAGGAGAATATGAGAATATATATAGAATATATAAATACATTTACTGTAAAGTACTTACAGGAAAACATGTATAAGAAGGGAACCACTCCATGTTGGCAAAAACTTACTTGGAAATGATAGTGATGCCACAATGAGACTGCTGATTATCCATATGTATCACAGAGGATATTTACTTTCTAATTCTAGAAGATTCATAAATATTTTCTTTACAGAAAGTTATGAGAAATATTGCATGTTTTTTCAATGGTGTATGTCACATGTATGTATAAAAGAAATGAATTTTGTTTATAGATTTGTATCCCCCTCCCAAGTATTTCATTCTGTAATGCTAATAGTGTAAAACCTAAAAAATACTTCTAGAATAACATATTTCTGATCTCAAGCACCTGGCATGGTGTATAATCAAGCACTTGGCATGGTATATACTCAACAGCCACAGAGTCATCATCTAAGAGATAAGGAATCTAATTAATTTTCCTGATGTCACCACCAAAGAACTTGCAGACTCTGACTATGAGAGAGTGGACATTCCTCAGCCCATTCATTCACCAATATATATTTGCTTAGAGTCTAACACAGGACAGAAACAGATAACCAGAAAAAACAAACAAACAAAAACAAACCAACAAACTAAACCAAAAAAAAAAAAAAAATTCAAGACTCTTGGTTCATTCTCTGAATTCACAAGGCAAGAACTATCTTACATAATCATATTAAAATGTTTTGAGGTAATGAGATGACTCAATGGGTAAAGGTGATTGATGTCAAATTCAGTGATTTAAGTTCAATTCCTTAGACTCACAGGGTTAAAGCACAGAAATGACTTCTCCAAGTCAAGTAATATGGCACACACACATATGTGCACACACACAGGCTCACACTCACATGTGCATGCAAACACCCGAGTGTACACACACACATACACACACATACACACACACACACACACACACACACACACACACACACACCTTTTTTTTTTATTAACATCCAGATAAGTAAAATACAATCTGAAGTTAACCTTTAACCCCCACTTTCTCAAGCCCTAGAATATTGTGAATTATAGTTCTTAGAAAATAACACAACCTCATTCAAAAGTATGGTGGCCTTACGTTATGGGTTTGTGATTTAAGCCGCTGCAGTATGTGTTTGGGGCCACTCATCTGGGAATTCCAAGGACTGGTCCTAGGCAAATCCTATCGTAGTAAGTATTTAATTAAAAGCTTCCTTCAGAATAGTCTCAAATGGTGGAATTGGTTTTCTCACCAGAATCTCAGGGTTAACAGTAATAGCAACATTCAAGACTTCTGTTATTAAAAAGCTAATGTAGATACTTTTCTATCATAAAATAAGTTCTTCATGTTATACTTTCTAATATTGTATCTATAGCAGCAAGTTTATGTATTCACTTTTGATAGCAGTTATACCACCTAAAATGTAATTTCAGAATATCAAAACTTGTTTGAGTAAGTTCACACCTTACCCCATGGCTAGTCAAATTGTTTTCTCAGGTACTACTCATTCCATATGGTCAAAACTAAAAAAATAACAATAACAAAAAAACCCCACCCCCCACAGCTTTCTTCTACATCTTCCAAAAAGAAACAGTCCCTGAAAAATGCAAAGTACCATCTATAGGATGGAAAACTCCAATATATCTTTCCTCATAACATATTTCTCATTAGCATCACTCAATCAGGTAATTTACATAATGAAGATTTGAGGAAGATTCACTATTAAATGAAATGTTAACTGAAATCCCACATAATAATTAGATCACTAGGTTCCTTTAAAGTATCATTAAGCTTACATTAAAATGATTAAGATGCTTTTAAAAATCTCACTGACAAGTTCATAAGTCTTACAATAGCATTTGATAGCTAATTAAAGCTTTAAAATAATAAAAAAAAAATAACAGAACAAAAAGAAACTAGAAAAATCCGAACACTATGATTTATAAACCAATTGATCAATTAAACAAACATGCAAACCAAGCAAACAGATATATCCTGTGAAATACCTGTGCTGTATGTGCTAACATTTCAGTCTGGCACAGGAACTAGAATGGACTGAAAATGTAAAAACTGAAGCTTGTGAGAGCCAAGCAGAGTAGCTCTTTTGATAACAGCTGACACTGCTGCAGGAGCTTTAAGTGGATACGGTGAACTCTGTTCTGCCCTGGTCCATTTGCTGCATCCTAAGGTCAGGCAGCAAGGTGAAAGAGATGAGGGAAGTTTTGTTTCCATGTTACATCTATCAGGAGTTCTACCAACTTCAAATGACATGTTTGCCTTCACTTGAATCAAGAGACATGACCTCTGACTTCACTACACTTGGGCTAGACAATTCCTTTGAAAGCTCATTCCGACATGTTACCAGAGAAGCGTGCAACAGGAAATCTTTTTACACTCTGCTGTGATTTATTTGGCATGGACTGTCCTTTTCTATCTGTCCACTCAACGTAAAAGTTCTCTTGTTGACTATCATCCAAACCTTACAAGCCTAAGAAATACATACAGAGGGATAGTTTGAAAAAAATAAAAACTACTGTCAGAAGATCAGTAGAAAACTAATGGAGAGACTCGTTTATCTCAGAATCAATGGATGGAATTACTGTCAAGTAGCTCTCTATCTGTATATTTCCCAAGCATCAACGAAGGTTCTTGGTCTGACAATCTCTTTCCTAGACTTTAGATAATGTGTAGAGCCTGCTGCATCAGGGACAGCCCTCTTGAAGAGATGTTTCCTGCCTTCTCCTCAGTTATAAGCTGCTGTTTCTGTGGCGGTACTATTGGGAAAGGGAATCTTTTCACCTCTCTGGATTCCACAGCAGTAGGAACTGTGGAGAAAGGAAACACAGAATTCTAACAGAAAGCTGGCTTTATTTCTCTTCCCCTCATTATTGACTGCATTTTGTCTAATAGTGCTATCTGCAAGCATTATCCCAACCCTCATCCTAGCAAGAGGAAGCAAAAGTAAAGCCTAAGAGCACCATCAACAAGCCTATTTTATGGATGACGACACTAGCGCTTTAGACCTACCTATCTCGGGAAGAGTGGACTGAACAAACCGAGTGAAGGAAAACAAAGGCGGAACTTACGGACTTAGCAGTGTGTTACATCACAGCAGAGGCAGCCACTGTTCTAGTTACATTACGTAGCAATAGGCCATATTATATTGATAGT
This sequence comes from Montemys delectorum, assembly GCA_019843815.1. Taxonomy (NCBI): domain Eukaryota; kingdom Metazoa; phylum Chordata; class Mammalia; order Rodentia; family Muridae; genus Montemys; species Montemys delectorum. Next base: position 20,944 of record JADRCD010214953.1, read on the forward strand.
CAGGCTTACTCGATATTGTTAAAATCAACACAAAGAGTAAAAGTAACTTATTTTCAAAGTGATTTAAAGTAAAATGATAATTTGTATTTATGATCAGATTTATAATTTTAAATTGCATCAAAGGATATAAAGAAGAACAGCTTTTTCTATTATCCTTTAAATTTTGATGGTATATGGTAAATGCTTTATCATTTTAAATATCCCTTTGTAAAAAGTAGATTAACAACTGTTGGCTCTACTTTCCCCACGTATGATATTACTACATTTGTCATCTCTCATATGAGGTAAAAAGGTTCTAGCTAGCTTGTTACCAAATGTGTTTTTAAAATTTTACATGGGAAATAATCTATAATTCTGACTAATCAATTGAGGAGAACTACAAAAGAAAGAGACAACAAGACAATTTTTCCCAAGTAAACAACATTGTTTTTTTCTTTCCTTTTCCTAATATTATTCTTTGAGGTATAATTGGAAAATTCAGCATGAAAATAAATCCACAAAAAAATGTTGGCCCTTGATAATTCATGTGAAAATAACTAACTAAGGGTGTTAAACCTGTAAGTCAAGCAAATAGCAGGATTCTCTATTTGTGGCATATTAAAATATGTAGACAATTACATACCTAAAAACACTGCATGAGGCAATGCTAACAAGCTTCAGAAACCAGCATGAATTCTAGCAACTAGTAATCTAGGGCTGCAGTTGCTACAGACTTACCTCAAGTAATTAACCTCAGTCATGAATTTCTTTGATGTTTTAATTTATTGATTGATTTTCATATTGTTACTTGCTTGTTCTGGTTTGTAATGGTTTCTAGTTTGTTGGAAATGAACATATTCTCAGATCATTCTCACCCAGGAAGCTAGACTTGCTCAAAAGCTTCGTCTTCTGATCCCATTCACTCTGGAAGTAACTAAATGTGATAGGATCTTCCTGAGTGGTAATTAGTCAGTAAGTGGTAAAAACCTTAATAATCTACTTACCTTTCTACCCAGAAATTTCTAGAAATGTGCTAGAGGGATGTATACATAGTTAGGGATGTGGCTCAGCAGTGAGGCCTTATTTATGACATTTTAATAACAAGAAGCCCTATCATTTATTACTAAGCACTCAAACCAAATGAAATGCAATATAGACTAGTAAGCTACCCTACTACTATTTAAATGTTTTATTAGAATATAGGAAGTGGCCTCCACCAGTACTCATAACAAGACAATCTATATATAGATAAATGGTACTGAATTTTGCAATAGTATTTTAAGTGGCTTAATGTAGCTTTATTGAAGATTCATTTGTCATGAATCTGTTATTAGTGATATGGTATAGTTAGGAATAACAGAGAACCTATGTAGGAGTGACTAAGACTCTTCTGTGTATTAAGCATATATGATCCTCCTACCTGTCCCACGGAGGGAATATTAGGATCCCCATTCTAACATCCACAAAGCAGAAGGCAGTCAGGGTAAAGAGATGCTCAAGGGTGTTTTCCTCCTGAGAATGAAAGCCTGGGCCAAATTTATGCCATTTATCTCCAAAGTCTGTACTCCTAAAGTAAAACTAGCTTTGTCTAGAAGTTTCTTCCAATGAGAATAATGTGATTATTTTTAGTTGTTAGATAACTGGTATTATTTGACATCTTCTTTAACTCATTTTCTAAAGTAAAAATGAAACAACTGAAGAAAAGATGATAAATGAACATGCTATATTTGAACGAACAGTGATCACATACAAGAATCCTATGTGGTTTAGGACAGAGAGCTGGTAACACAGACTATGAGAAGAGATTTCTCTTCTAACATTCAGACATTCTGAACCCCATATGTTTCCATCTTAGAAACTTGACTACAAATTCAAGTAATGTCTTCTGGACCTTGACACCTTTCAGAGTAAAAGAACAATAGTGTTCTAAGCCATCAACATTTTTCTTTGCTTGAACCATTTGAAGTCATGTTATTGATGTGGACTTTATCCTGTTAGGTTAGTACAACAGTTTTATGCTTCTGGTCTGTCTTTTCCTAGAAAATTAGAATTGATGTTTGGGGAGCTATCTATGACATAGTAAGCCCAGCTGCTGCTCCCACAAATAGTCTAACATAGTAGCCCTCAGCCCAGGTGACTGGGTTGCCACCAACCTAGGTTGAAAGTTTCACAGCATCGTGTTATAGCTTGTCACACCATTGTAATATTTCACTCATCAGAACTATACCAGAGAATGAAATGGCTTAAGAGCCAATTTCAGTGATGTACTATGCAAATTGTTATATATCTGACCAAAGGCGGTTTTGCAGTTTCAATAAAAATGAGAATATAAACATGAATACCAAAAAACAGGTTGCTGAATATGTCAACATTGCACAATGAAACATGAGATTTATGAAGGACCACAGAGATACATGAGTGCAAAAATGAAAAACTGCTAGAAGTGTTCTTGAAGTGAATCATCATAAGCTAATTTATCAAACTGAAACTCTATCAGATACAACTCCTATTGGCTTTTAACTAAGAGCTGGATTTAATGAAAGTTAATGAAAGGCAAAAGGAAAAGTCAATAAAAAAATTAACAAAAACTAAAATGACACAAAATGAAGTTATATTTCCAGTGATGATTACATTAATTACCAACTTGAAAAATTCTATGAAAGAAGATTCAATGAAAAATAACCTTCAGCAAACTTTATGGGGGGTGCTTAGTTGAGTGATAAAGGCAGATGCTGGATATCATTGGACGTGGGTCCTAGACTATGTAAAGGAGGGGCAAGTGCACTGGAACAAGTATGCACACACACACACACACACACACACACACACACACACACACACACACACACCTTTTGTTCCTGACTATGGATGACTGGTTCACGTCCCTGCTGCCTTGACTGCCCTACACAATGACAGTCTGGAACTGTGGGCCTGACTGTGTCTGGCTTCCTTCAGGTGCAGTTGGGAGATATGTTACTATAGCAACAAGAAGAACAACCAGGACTCTTATCCAGGACAAAGTAAATACCACGACCACCAAACAATAACAAAGAATGCCGGCGAAGACACACATCTACACTTAAAACCACTTCTTGAAACTCAAAACCACTCCTTGTGAATTGCCCAGAGATCAAAATAAAAATAAATTTTAGTTTTCCACAAAAATATTTAGAAATGATTTTCCCTAAGGAGAACATTAGTGAGAGAAAACAACAAGAAATCAAATTTAGAAATGAATAGGTCATATTTACAGGTTTAAACATACATGATATTGCATAAAGTGACAAAAGAAATCTAAGCACTAAACACAGAAATTAATAAATACAGTAGTGAGGAACAAAAATATCTACAAAGAAAATTAGTGTTCTGCTATGTTAATAATAACAGACTATCCAAATAAGAAATCAGGTTATTATAAGTACAAAAATAACATGAAATACATATGGACATAATTTCCTAAGAAATTTTCTGAGCGAAATGTTGAACTAGGTGGGCACTAGATTCACACTGTCTTACCTTTGAGATATTCTTTTTCCTACACATTACAATTAAGTACTAATTTCATTAATTACAGATTAAGCAATTTGACTTAAAATATAATACAGGATCAATGAGATTTACTCAGGTTCTATAAGCACACTATAAAAATCGTATTTTGATCAAGATAAAGTGAAGCCTTTGAGGATTGATGATAAACAGCCATTTACATTTAATATATTATCACCATGACAACATAAAGTTGTTTTTCTATGTGAAGATAAGAGATTAATAACTGTTAAACTGAATACAATGGAAGTATATTTACATTTTAAAATACTGAACTATTTAAAATATTGAAGAATAAACTGAACTCAAGTAAAGAAGGTTCTTACAACAGAAGATATTGACAGAGAGCAAACACTCCCTTTTTTTCCTGCATCCTCTTATTTTATTTTTTTATATTAGATATTTTCTTTATTTACATGTAAATTTTTCCTTTCCTAGGTTCCCCTCCAAAAAACAAACAAACAAAAACAACAAGAACAAACCTCTTTTGCCTCCCCCCTCCCTATGCCTGCCACCCCACCCTCTCCCACTTATTGACCTTGGTATTCCCCTACACTGGGGCTCAAAACCTTCACAAGGCCGAGGTCCTTTCCTCCTATTGATGATCGAATTTACAATCCTCTACTATGCACATGCTGCCAGAACATTCAGTCCCACCCTATATAGTCCTTGTTTGGTGGCTGGGTCCCTGGGAGCTCTGAGGGTACTAGTTAGTAATTGTTTTTCATCCTAAGGGGCTGCAAACCCTTCAGCTCCATAGAACCTTTCTCTAACTCCTTCATTGGGGACCGTGTACTCAGTTCAATGAATGGCTGTGAGCCTCTACATCTGCATTGATCAGGTATTGTCAAAGCCTCTCAGGAGATAGCTATATGCTTATCCTTCTTTCAGTCTCTGCTCCATAGTTAATCTCTGCCACTCCTTCTGTGGGTATTTGATTCCCCTTTTTAAGAAGGAATGAAATGTCCACTTTTTGGTCTTCCTTCTTCTTAGGTTTCAAACATCCCTTTTTTATTGGACATTTTCTTTATTTCCATTTCAAATGTTTTCCCCTTTCCAGGTCTCCCCTTCATAAACCCCCTATCCCAACCCTCTTCCCCCTGCATCTATGAGGATGTCCCCCAACCCAAACACACACACTCCTGTCTTCCCACCCTGGCATTCTTTTACACTGGGGCTTTGAACACCCTCAGACCCAAGGGCCTCTCCTCCACTGATGTCCAACAAGGCCATCCTTTCCCACATATGTGGCCAGCGCCATTTGTCCCTCCATGTGTATTGTTTGGTTGGTTGTCCATTCCCCAGGAGCTCCATGGGTCTGTCTTGTTCACACTGTTGTTCCTTCCACGGGGCTGCAAACCCCCTCAGCTACTACACTCCCTTATCCAACTCCTCCATTGGGTACTCCCACACTCAGTCCAATGGTTGGCTGTGAGCATCCTCCTCTGTATTTGTCAGACTCTGGCAGAGCCTCTCAAGAGACAGCCATTTCAGGCTTCCATCAGCAACCACTTCCTGGCATCCACAATAAATTGAACTTTAGCCTTTAAAACTATTCTTTGTTCTTACCTACCTAGCCTTCATCTTTTGTGTTGGTCATTTGGAGAAAATCTAAACTGCAATTTCAGTAATTTAATATTCAGTAAATTATTATCTTATAAATTACTATCATGTATCGGTAAATTACAATCATACTACCACTAATCATCATTTTAAATTAATTATCGAATGCATCCTCTTATTTTGTAGAGAATGACACAAGCAACAACAAAAAATATGTATTCTAGTGACAGAGTACTCATAAAATTATAATTAGTCATCAATAAATAGTAATTACATCTTGTAGATCTAATCATTATGAATCTCATTTATACAGTAATAAATAATCTCAATTTATTACAAAACAAGCCTTAACTACTAAAAGACTTTAAATAATTTTACTGATACATTATCAATATTTAAATCAAAATGCTGCAGAGATTATGAAACCAAATTTGGATTACAAGATAAAGTGATGCTTCTTAGTTGCTAATCTATTGTTTTCTATTATTGAATATTGAAAACCACTATATCTATGGCTATACCAAACAAAGCATCGCAAAAGGCAAGGGTTTGAAGAAAATTCACTGTATTCGATTCTGACTACATTCCAAGAACATCCCACGCATCGCTTACAAGCAACGCCATTTGGTTCCCACAGTGGAGTCTTTATTCATTGATGCTTTCTTTGGTAAAGAAATTGTTGCTGTTTCCTTCTTCTCTCTTTAAGCCATGACCATGAACCAAATGATGCTCCTATACAGATAATTTAATTAAAAATTATTTCACTATGGAAAATATCTACAAGCTTTGATGAGAATTTTACATTTACAAAAGTAACTTTCTTGTTTTTAATTTCCTTGTTGTTTTACTTTTATGTACCCTCGGCTTAGTATTTTAATAACTGTCTGGACCACACACCAGATATGAGGTCCCTTTTCCATTAATATCATGCCTAAGATACAGATCACTGTGGAGCACTTCTACAGAACACAAGAGTTCAGGGAGGGGTTTGATGATCAGAATTAGCATCTGATTTCCCATATCAGCAACATACAACAAAAGGTTAGAAATGTCTGTCTGACAGAGGCAGACCACTCGCGTCTGAGAGACCCAAAAGGGGCTGGGATGTGTGATGGAATGATGCTGACGAAGGCTATGACCGTCTTCAGAGCAGTGAGAGCTTCTCAGGTTCATTCTTAACTATGCATAATGTACACTGTAAAATATGTCATTTATGAAATGGCAACTAGTTTTTTATAAGTTAAAAGATTTTCTCAATTTAAAACATGAAAATTAGCTAGATATTTTCCATCAATGAATAATTTTAACATCATTTTTAAAGAAATTATTAAAAATGGAACTAAAAGACTTTCCACATAAAACAATTTACACATAGTCAAAAAAAAAAACTTTCTCTTACAGTTACTACACAATTGTTTATAATTGTATCAAATATCTTTTTATCTGTTATATATTTTAGTAATATTAAGTAATCATATTTGCATCCTTATACATTTCTAGTTTTTAGGAATAGGGAAAATTCAAAGCTTACCAATGACTTAAAATTTTGAATTTTAAGTGTCCACTAATCATGAAAGTTGGGAAGCTTATTTACTTCCTAAATAACTCTAATAGAAACTTCATAAATATCTCAGTAAAAATAAAGAAAACATAAGACAATTGAGACTTAAAATCAAACTTTGTGTATTTAAAGTTTATTTTCTTAGAAAATAAATATTTATGTTTCTCAAAATAACCACAAAAGTGAAGTACCATATTTCAACTAAGATGTTATTACCAGTTCATTCATATTAACTTCATAAATTGAGCTACACTAGGAAATTGGCATCCTTTCTATGGTGCAAACACACTGAACTTGGAGTGGAATTCACAAGTATCCTCATGTGAAGATGTAGCATGTACCTAAAATGGGCATTTATTTGGGCACAATAGCACATGCTTGTAATCCCTGACACTGTAGAAGTTTGAGGCCAATCTTAGTTACATATTAACACTTTTTGGCATCAAAACCAAATAAAAAGCCCTTGACATTATATGTAAAACATTACAAAAGCCATTGTAGGTCCCAAATTAAGGAATAACTTTTCCATTTTTATTCACGTATGGATCTAGGCTCTAACTGGGACAATAGGAACTCTGAAAATCAACTCCGGTCATCACTGTGTGGCAGACTGACTTCCTGGGATTGATGCAGCTTGCTGACCGACTGCTGTAAAGGATATGTCCATGCACAATCTCAGGTTATCCCAGTGAGCTCAGACATGGCTTCTGACTTTGCTCAAACCTCTCAGCCTTCTTTGCTGTGCATCGCTGTCCCTGAGAGGCAAGGACAGCCCTCACTGCTGTGCATCGCTGTCCCTGAGAGGCAAGGACAGCCCTCA
>JADRCD010214953.1:28422-40106 GCA_019843815.1 Montemys delectorum
CCTCACTGCTGTGCATCGCTGTCCCTGAGAGGCAAGGACAGCCCTCATTGCTGTGCATCGCTGCCCCTGAGAGGCAAGGATAGCCCTCACTGCTGTGCATCGCTGCCCCTGAGAGGCAAGGATAGCCCTCACTGCTGTGCATCGCTGTCCCTGAGAGGCAAGGACAGCCCTCACTGCTGCCCTCTTTTCACTTAAGTCCACAGAGAGAACTCGCTTATCCTTCAGTGTGAATGTGTTTTCACGCGAGCCAGATTTAACACATTTGGAAATATTACATACTCATAGTTAGGAAAGATTAATTTTATTTTCCATTCAGGCATGTTCTTGCAAAAATAAGACATAGGGGCTTTCTAGCCTCAAGACAAAGTATTGTGTCTACTTAAAAATAAGTAATACATTCACCTAAGGCTCGGAGCTCACTATTGCCCAACACATCACTGAGAGAGAAAAAAATACACATTCATGTCAGCGATCGCTGAACAGCGTACAGCAATAAAAGTTTCACAGCACTGCACCTAAGAAGCTGACAATCTTATTTGTTTTCCTTTTTATAGAAATATAAACAACATAACTGAATGAGTGAGCAGGTCCTGACAGAAACAGGCATCCGGTAACAAACATGGCTGCCAAGACAGGAACATATTCATTACCCAGAACACTCGCTTGCTCCACTCTTTGTGTCCTTCAACACATTCCTCTTGGCCAACATATCTGTAGATAGTATTTCAAAACCACATATAAATGCACAAACACTCTTAAATGTCCAATTCCTTTCCTTTAGCAACGTGTTTCTGATATCCATCTATGAGATAGTGCTTTTAAGAGCATTTTTATTTAATTTCTGATTATTTTAATATGTAAATTGCTGATCCTCATGGAACTGGAACTGTCAATTCCAGTTTAGAACCACTGTCAGTTATGATTCCATGGAAATTCATGGCAAAGTTATTTCTTGGGACAGTTTCTTAAGAGAATTACACTGACCTTGTGACTCCTCATCATTTCGACATGTTATTGCTCTGTCTACAATCAATTGTGAGGATATTCTAGAGCCCTCTCTTTCCAATTTGCATACGGTGTTGTTTGTAAACTTGCAATTCTTACTTTCCTGACAACTCATTTTCACTGAAGCATGTATTCAAATATTTTGGCTTTTTGTTTCCTTTTTCTTAGACAATAAAGCATTCATCAAAGAAGTATCTTGTAAATATTGTTGTAAATAAAATATTTGTAAATAAAAATCCTGGTTGTGGTTTATTCTGTTTCCAAACATTTATTTTACCACTGAGGTGGATCTCAAAGGCTATTCTTACAGAAATATAAGTTTTCTAAACTGCTCTCCAAATTCCATCCCTCCTTCTTCCCACATCACTAAAGCCGGAAGCAAACTCAAACAGCACTCCTCAATGCGTTTGCTCCTCAGTGTGGGCTTTGCTTTAAGTCTCATCAAATCCATTTCTGTTTATAGGGAGGGTGTTTGGCACTCAAACCAACAACATGGATATTGCTGCCTTTACATGACTGCTAAAAATGTCAAGACAATACATTAACATGTAAGTTCCTATCACATCTACTAATCTTTCTTGCTCCGTATACATCAAAGTTTGTATTCAGTATATAATATTCTTCCCCATTGATTTTTTTTCTCTAAGATCTCTGGGGTGCAGACCTGCTCTTTACATTCCAAAAGCTTTTTTAAATTGAAACTATCTCTCTTTCATCTTCAAATTGAAGATTATTTTTAGGATAAGATCTAAAGTTAAGGGATTTCTTTTAAGCATTTCGATGAGTTCACTCTCTTCTGGCCTCCACTCCTCAGATCACCATTCCCTCTAAATAATGGTTTTCTTTCCAGACATATTCATTATATTCTCTTCATGTTTACTTTTTATGACTACTCTATGATTCCACTACTATTCTTTGTATTTACATTCTTCACATATAAAAGTAACTTATTTTCCTTAAATTTTAAATTTGAAGGTAATGTTTCTCCAATCACTTTTCTGGACAATGGCTTCTTGGCTTTGGACTCTCGCACAGTTATGTCACTGACTGCTAGGAAGGTTTGTATTTGAAATCTTTTTGTACCCTGTCTTTTTTAGGCTGAATAATTCCTATCAACCTAGTCTCCTTTCCATTAAGCAATATTACACTACTTTCTTACTTACATTTAAAAACCACTGATATTTTCTTATATTCTATATCCAAAATTTCAATTTTAAAAATATAATTACAGCTTGTTTTCTATGATTGCCACTGACTATAATTAGGACTGTATTTCTCCTAAAGTCTTATTTGCTGGAAAGGACTACCTTAACATTAAAATTCTACGCGGTAAGGTATAGTTCTGTTTGATCTCAGAGTGATAGTTTATCATTTTTATTCTTAATATCTCTGATAATTTTCTAAGTCTTCAAACATCTAAGATATTGTGATTGTGGAATATAAATTATGGAGAATAAATTGATGAAATGCTGAAGTATCATCCTCAGAAAAGTTTAATTTACATTGTAAGAGTTAATTTGACAAAGTAAACACCCTTACATTGATTAGTATCCAGAAAATCTGCAAAACCATCTTTGCTCTTCAGCTGTTGAATCCACTAGCTCTTCTCTAGTTTAACGTTACAGACGGATAGTCTTCATGGGCCTCCTCCTGAGTTCCTCCCACTTTACACTGTATACTCCTGTATACAAAGCCTAGGTTTGTAAATCTCACCTCTAATTTCTGTAAACATTGGTCACTCTTCCCGCTGCAATGCTCCTTTTCACATATGCTGGTATCATCTAGCACCACCTTCTATACAGATATCACTGTATCATATACTCCTAATGTGTCTTAAGTAAGCATGCCTATAAAGTTTGCATAACTAGACGTTTCGAGTCTTTAAAACAGCATAATGTATAAATACTGTGTGTGTGTGGTGTGTGAAAAGAGTGTACAAGTGCATTCATGTCACAACACATGAGTGGGTGTCAGAGGATAACTTCTGGATGTCAGTTCTGTCCTTCCACTGTGGATATTCCTAGGCTCACATGCAAGGTACCAACTTGGTGGCAAATTCTTCTATTCCCAGAGCCATCTGGGTTACACAGATTACACAGATTACACAAGTATTTGTTTTCTTCAAAATACAATAGCATAATGAAGAACTTCTTCTATAAATTATCCCTTTAAATTTTTCTTTATTCATATTTTATGATCAAATGTGGTATACTATACATCGTTAAAAATCTGGCCAGTTGTGTTTGCACATGCTGGTAGGATTTGTTGAAGGAGGCAGAGGCAAGAGTACCATGAGTTAGAGGCCAGCCTGAGCTACACATGTAGTCAGGCAGCAGTGATGTACCCCTTTTTAATTCTAGTATTATGGAGGCAGAGGCAGGCAGATCTCTGTGAGTTCGAGGCCAGCCTGGTCTACAGAGTGAGTTTCAGGACAGCCAGGGCTAAACAAAGAGAAATTCTGTCTCAAAAAAAAAAAATTAAACATTTAAATAATAATGTCTTACCTTTTAAATGAATTACCTGATCATGTGATACTTTATATGCAAAAAAAAAAACCTTCAAGAAGAATTTAAGCTACTAGCCTGCTGAAGCTCACTGTAAATTTTTATATCTCTTCAAATATTTTTGTTTTGTTTTTTAGTTTGATAAGCATATCTCCTGTTGAAAAAAATCTGCCTCTATATTACATAGTTCCATACTGCAAAGTTCCATACCGAAAATAAAAAATGAAAATAAATCGACTGTCAGAGTAATGCAAATACAAAACTAAGGAAATGAAAACATAATTATTCTTACTTTTATCAGAATATGAAGCAGACTATCATTTAAAACTTATTTAGTTATTACACTAATTAACAAGTTTCCTTAAGAAAATGTCAGTAGAGGTGGTAAACTATTAACCAAACAAAGATCAATATTCATTTTGGCTTCACATAAATCTCATCGTGTATCGAAAGGGGAAATAATGCAATATGAAGTAAAGAATGTTCAACTTTCATCAATAAACATACACAAATTAAAAAATGAATAGTGTATTAATTTGTACATATGTAATATATAATTGAAAGTATTTTATAGTTTTTTCTTTCACAAACTATATTGTAATTCTTATGCTAAAAACAATCTATAGTTTACAAGAGTACAACTCTACACACCTAAGAACAAAATTCTTCCCCGGTTCAAGCACTGAACTCACCCCAAATTTTTTATTCAATATTTTTCATACAATTCAAAAGCTCTTCTTGACTACAAGATTAGTTTTCAATTTTACTTCTTATTTTTATTATTGTAGTATGCCTTACATTATTATTAAACTTTATATAATGATTCCTTAATATATTATGTCTACTCCTTTAAATATCTTTGTTTCTATCCTGTATTAACTTCTTTGACATCAGGAACCATTTAGTATTCTATAGCCTAATGACCTGACTACTGTGTGGTATATAAGAGCCAACAAATAAAAACAAATTAACACTGAGTGACTAAAAATAAACTATTAAGTGTATATTTTCCCTTACAGGACTCCTTTCTTAATAACTTTTGTTTTTTAAAAGGATATGCTAATTTAGTGACAATAGGCCAAGAAAGGTCACAATACATAGCATTTTTTAAAAGGATAACTATTAGATTGTTTGCTACTTATGGATAATGTAATACAGTGATAAATTTATCACTTCTTGGTATTTATGGGAGTTTCAAAATTATATCAAAAATAACATCTTCTAATTATAATCAGATTATAAGTATAATTCTTTGATGATCTAGGAAATGTTACTCTAATCCTCTCCAAATGAAGATGTTGTCTTTACATCTTATAGTCAAAGGCCACGTGAGAGATAACTAACCTTCAGTTCTGACTGCACTGAAGAGGGGAATGCCCAATGATAAAGTTTAGAAATCACTATGTTCACTATTATAATTTTGACAGGGATATAATTTTACTATTCTCTCATTTCACTCAAAATACGTAAATTATCTACAAAAATCATCGATTCGTATTCATCCATTATATTCTAAAATTTTTGTTAGAAAATTACTCCAGAAAACTGTCTGTTTCTTTTTTTATATTTAATATTTTTATTAGGTATTTTCTTTATTTACAATTCAAATGATATCTCCTTTCCTGGTCTCCCCTATTGGAAAAAAAAACCAAACACTGTTCCCTCCCTACTCCCCCTGCTCATCAACTCACCCTCTCCTGCTTCCTGGCCCTGGCATTCCCCTACATTGGGGCATAGAACCTTCACAGGACCAAGGGCCTCTCCTCTCATTGATGACTGACTAGGCCACCCTCTGCTACATATGCAGCTGGAGCCATGAGTCCCATGTGTATTCTTTATTTGATGGGAGCTCTGAGGGTACTAGTTAGTTCATATTTTTGTTCCTCCTAAAATAAAACTATATTACATAGTTCATTATATATACACTTTAAAATGTACTTAATGGAGTTCAGTTCATTACAATTGACCTATCTTTAATTTGAAGATAAGAGGAATTATGTGGCATGAATCACTAGTCATGGAATTAAAAGTCATAAATGGTGTACTTGCTGATATACTCTGGACAGCTTATGATGTACTGGTTTCACACAACTCTTCCCAGCTCTATGGTTTATGTCATAGCTCTATACTGAAGTTGAATATGGTAGTAATACCCACACTATGAAAGTCAGTAAATGGTTTAACTCAATCGCTTTTCCCCAGAGTACTAGTTGCTAGGTACTCAGAAGACCATCACTGTCTAAACTACTTAAGTTAAAATAACATAAATTCAAATAATGAAGTACAGTGTCTCAAGAGGTCTGTCTTGAATACTAGCATTTAGAGGTGGAGCAATACTTTCTGGTGTGCATATTGCAAAACCAGAGAGTGATGTTATCATATTAGAGCATTATCCAACTTCTTCCCCTCAGTAAAAGGATAGTTTTGATCAACTACTTACCTTTCCTGCTCCTCTTGTTCTTATGTACAAAATTATAATTATACTATTACCTATCCCATACAATGTCTGGATGGTTTAACTAGGTAATAAACAAATTTTACCAAAACTATTCCTTGAACTCCCAATATTTTAATAATTGCTAAGATTTACATCATAAGATCAAGCATCATTATAGGTTTAATACTATAGCCTAAATATGAATATTTACTCCCAACTTGTTTTAAAGCTATGGTTTCTAATTTTTTATTGTTTTATCCAGCAATACTACTGTCATTTAAATATTGTACTTTTATTCTTAAATATGTCTGAACTCTTTTAGTAAATAAAATAAATAGTGGATAGAGATCTTCTGTAGATTATATATTCGATTATCCCACATTGGATAACTATTTTGAAATTTTTGCCAGTTTAGTTTTTGAAGATAGAATACACTGCACAGCCTGGGTGGCTGGAAGTTCATGGTTGCTCAGTCTGCTGACCAGCACAATGACCAGTGTGGGGCCCTGTTGGTGGGGTCCTGCTGGTGGAGCCCTGCTGGTGGGGTCCTGCTGGTGGGGCCCTGCTGGTGGGGTCCTGCTGGTGGGGTCCTGCTGGTGGGGTCCTGCTGGTGGGGTCCTGCTGGTGGAGCCTTGCTGGCTATACCTCTATGCTGTACCTCTTCTTTGCCCTACTGACTTGCTGAGGAAAATGATGGCCCTATTTCAATCTTGTCTCTGACATTAAAAGAAATGTCTTTGATAACAAGAAGCTTACAGTTTGAATTTGAAAAACATTCTTTGTAAAACAGAGCAAGTACTCTATTTGAATCTCTCAAAAAAAGTTTCTATAATGACATGTTACCTAATCCTATCCCTTCTTCACGCTTCACTGATTTTTTTGCAATTAATTCTGATATTTTTGAATATGTTGTTTGGTTATTTATATATCTTTCTTTTCTTTTCTTTTCTTTTCTTTTATTTATTTATTTGTTTTTGTTTTTTTGAGACAAGGTTTCTCTGTGTAGCCCTGGCTGTCCTGGAACTTGCTCTGTAGACTAGGCTGGCCTCAAATTCAGAAATTTGCCTGCCTCTGCCTCCCAAGTGCTGGGATTCAAGATGTGCGCCACCACTGCCAGACTAACATCTTTATTTTCAAGTGATAAAATATTTACCTTTTAGAAAGAAATGGATTGCAAAATTCTGGTTCTATCTGATAAAGTATTTACCGTTCATTAATTATTGTCAATAAATTCATTTTAATACCATTTTATCCAGTTTTGCTATCAAATTTATTCCAGAATCATATAGAAAAAAGAACCAGCCTTTACTATGATCCTCTTTCCAGAAAGTAAGCAGGTAATACAGTTGTTACCTTTTCTTGGAAGCCACCTTAGAAAGTATGTTAAAACCAGCTCATGAAAGTTGTAGCACTGCATATATTTTACAGGTGTGATGATGAAGTCCACAAAATTAATGATTCTATGTAGATGCACCAATTTATACTTAATTTTCTTTAATCATGCCTACCAACCCAGATTTGTTTCATAAGAAGGATTTTATTTTTAAAATCCTTCTGCCTTTGTCTTTGGTGCTTCATAACTAAGCAATACAGACATGGTTTCTTGCCCAGTTGGACAGTTGCTATGGCCTGAAAGGTTTATAAGCAACCATTTCTACTCATTTTCATCTGCCAGAACTGACTTAAGGATACTGATGCCGACTGACATAAGCACTATGCAGACATTATCTCCACTGCCTGGTAGACATGGCCTGAGCAGCCGCTGCCCTTGCCCTTGTTTGCTGTTATGTTGACAGTAGTCTCCTAAGTGGGACAAGCAAATTTGCTTTCTTGTTTTTCTTCCTTTGGAATTTTCAACTTGAAATGATATGTTTTAAACTTTTCTGTATTTTCCAGCCATACTGGATATAATCTACCATAAGCTAAGGAATATTTCCCAAGAATGTTCTATAGATTATTACTATAATTCAGAAGAATTTTGTAAATCAGGAACATGGATATTCACTTCCAAGAATGAAAAAATCTTAGGTAATATGCGATGCCTAAAAATATAGAGTTTACATTTATAAAGTTCAAAACTTCCCATGGAGATTCATCTCACAAAAACACTGTTCCAGGTCACCATTCAGCTGCTTTCAGGAATAGGCATGGACTTAATAGTGATTCATGATCAAGTATGTAGGGAATTACAGAATTAAACAACTTTCTTTAATGTGTTGCTTTCCACATCCACCTAACAGGGGAATAGAAATCTTCCTAAATTGCTTTTATACAAGACACAGATTAAAATTACAGTGCTGAAGTAGCAAAGATAAAAATATTCAATTTTAGAATTAGGGCTCTGAAGAGGGCTTAGTTCTTAGCAGAGTTGAAGAGACATATCATGTCCAGCGGGAAAGAAAACACAAAAGACTCCTTCCTAAAAGTCACCATGGAGTGAGTTAGAGGTTCTAAGAGAACTGTGTGTCTCAGCTGTTCCTTTATTGAAAAGCTACTCTACGTTTCGATCTCCTAGTGTGTGCATGCTTACACTTCCAGAGATCGGACATACAGCTGTAAAGATCTTAAAATTAAGTCTAAATCCATCAACACATTGTATACGGTTTTAAAATAAAACAAGTAATAAATGATATATAATAAACATTAACCATTATGTCATAACCAATCTAATTCTTATTTAATTGTAGGCTCAAGTACCGTAATCTTTAGATAACTATAATAATAGTACATACACTTTTATTAATTAAATGTGTTTTATAACAAACAAACAAAAACCAACAACAACAACTAAGGCGGAATCTGCAGCACCTGCTGCAATCCATGAGAAAGTAAATAAAACAAGACCCAGAGACCATCCTCTCCACTGGGTATAAACAAAGCAAGGAAAAGAGAACAAAGACACTGGGGGTGGGGATGTTTAAAAGGAATTGTTTTCATATGTTGACAAAGGCCACTGTGGAACTATGATCCCCAAAGGCAAACAAATTGAAAACATGATCCTATAATCACCCCAGTATTCTGCCCTGAGCACTATCCAGGCACAGAGCAAGAGGTCTCAGAGAATGGAAGAAACAGAGCTGAGTGCTCGTGGGGGATGGGGATTGAGACTTTTGTAGGGCAATGTAGAAAGTTGATAGGACTATATAGAGAAGTAGGGCGATAATAAGCGGTTCACACAGAGGGTGAAACCCCAGGCGGCTGAGAGAAACAAGGAAGGGAATCTGCAAGCTGAACAGTCCTGGTGCTGACTTAGCAAACACCACTGAATAACTAAGGCCTTCAACTGAATAACTAAGGCCTTCAACTGAGAAGTGTCATACCCAGGCAGGCGGAAGAACTAGTGCTGCCTATTTCAACTCAGCTTTCACCCTACCTATCACAGAGCATGACCGAAACAGCTTGCTGGCGCGCAGCAATGCAGCATCCACACACACCTGCTCAGCCATGCAAGTTAAAAACGCATATGAAGATGCAGGTAAAGGAGACAACAGAAAGATAACTGGGTTGGACAAAGAGAACAGTGCAGTGCTAAGGGATTAAAAAAAGATGCCTATCAGCCTGGTGCTAGTTAGAAGGGTTCTACTTGGTCCACTGAATACTTAGAATGTTATGGGTGCTTTTATAGATGTGCATTGTCTTTAAGTAGGTTATTTTAAGTGTATCATTACATGCTATTATGGTACACAAGGTTTGGCTCAGTTGTCTGCTCTCAAGCTTAGATCCTTCTGATCCAGCCTGCTAAATCCTAGAAATGTGTGTTCTTGACACTGTACCAGCTATAAAATTAAGCACTTTTGGTGTTTAACTTTCGATACACTGGATACGCAATATTTCCTATATTTAGGAGTCACGCCTGTATGAATAAGCTTTTGTCTGGACTGTTTCTCTTAGCTGGGCTTGCCATCCTGTAGCCTTTCCGTTCTAAGAGAACTCATCGCACTCATGAAGGCTATACTATGGTGCAACAATTAGGGCATATTTGGGCAGAAGAAGCTCATTGGAAACGAGATATATGATCTAATAGCATTTTATTGACATGTATTAAATGAATAATTTTTGTGCAATATTGATGTGAAAACTTGGACATTCTCACTATAGAGTTACTTTAGTGTAATTTAAAAAAATCCTATTTCAAAACCAATCAAAATATATCTCAGAAAATACTATTCCTATAGAAATGGTGATGATGAGTGTGGAAGAGTTCTTTTTTATTTTATTCATATTAGGAAAAATAATAATAATAATTGCCATACCCACATGAGCTTATATTCTAGTAGGAAGACAACACTCTGCAAGAGTAAACATATCTATTATGTGTACGTATTGTGTGTGTACATATTCATCCACATATGAACATATATTTGTGCAGAAGTGTTATGTGGACCACATGAGATGTGGCACCCTTTACTGAATAGTGAAAGCATATGACTTTTGGTGTGACTCACTTGTTATTGAGTTACACATGGTCACTTTATAGCCCATTCTATTGTTTTCCATGCTTTTAAACTGTCAGGAAACCAGTTATTACAAGTGAATGTGTTACATATACATGAGCCCTTTCTCCTCCTTCATGACAGGGACTGTATGTTGTTGTAGGTAATATGGTGTAAAAACAAATATTTGATAATGACACAGAAAACTTGAGCTCTAATTCTAAGCAGAGTTATTCTTTTATTAGCAGAATTTCTAAAACAGATGAAAAATTCATAGAAATTGAGGTGAGGATTTTTGAGGACACATAATTAATTAATTATTTTGTCAAAAGGTTATGACAATAAGTAGTATTTATGGTCCCAAACACAAGAGAAATTAAATTTGAGTGCGTTGATGAATACTAGATATGAGTGAATTCATTTTTCAAAGTGGATGTAAATTCTGTTGATTTTTATGTGACAAATACCTAAAATATTTTCACAGATTAGATACTGCCTACATCATAATTACAATATCATGAATCTGTACTTGCAATGCAGTTGTTAATACTCAGTTACAATACACAAAATTAAAACAAAATAGTGTCCACAGCACTTAGTGTCAATCTATAAAACCAAGGCCTCAAATACACTATATAAATTCTCCAGTCTTAACCTGCTCCCCAGGTACTTAGAGGACTCATTTATATTTTAGGTTTTACCTTCTGACACAGACTTTCTGTTATATTTAAAAGAAAATACTCATAAGATGTAAAACTGTGGTAAGTATCTAGTATGTATAAAATAGTAGCAAGAATATTGTCGCAATTCTCTCTCTTGGGAGATTACTGGGTACTAAGTACAAGGTTAAGAATCTTTTCTTTTTCATTTAATATTTACAGTAATGTACCAGGTTTATTTAAGGTTTTATTGTAGAAAACATACACACACACACACACACACACAGAGAGAGAGAGAGAGAGAGAGAGAGAGAGAGAGAGAGAGAGAGAGAGAGAGAGTAGAAAAGTAGAAACTGGCCATGGCCATGTGGAGAGAGGGAGAAGGGAAGAGGAGAGAGAAGGCAAGAGGTGAGAGTAAAGACATGAAAGAAAGCAAGAGCTTAGGAGAGTGTAATGTAGTATCTCTATTCTTATCTCATAAGTTAAAAATTTATTCAAATCAACTAAGAAACTGACCTACAATTGTATAGTTTTATTTACTTGTTTCAAAGAACACAATTTTAAACCCAAATTCAAGAATATGAGATGAACTGAGGACTAGAGATGACACCTAGTGTGTGCTAAGTTCTGGGTCCACCCAAAGGCC
>JADRCD010214954.1:9510-23508 GCA_019843815.1 Montemys delectorum
ATAATCCTTATTGGAGATTTCTAATTTTGAGATGTGGAATTGTTACCATTGAGACAAAAAAAAAGCTATGTTATTTCTTCAGTTTGAAATTTATCAAAAATTTCTAAAGATCAGCCCACTTACACCTTAACACTTTAATTTTTAACTACTCAGTCTCCAAATTATGCCTAATTGTCAGTCCATAAGGGTAAAAGAGTGAGGGAATAGGGGAGAGTCTTAAGAGACAGCGGTATTTCTTCGATTGCTTAATTGAATTTCAGTAATTCAAACATTTTTCATTTATAAATGATACTTAAGTAAATTTTGTATTTCCCAGGAAATAGGAATTAGATAATTTTCTTTTTAGACAGGGTTTCACTGTGTAACCCTGAATGGCCTGGAACTTTCTATAAAGACCACACAAACTTGTATTCACATAGCTTTACTTCCCTGCCTCCCAAGTGGTGGGATTTAATGATTGTGATATGACATCTGGTCAGTAATAAACTTTTGAAACTATCATGCTGTGTAGGACAGATGAACACATTCAAAACTGAGAAAGCATGACTTCTAAAGCTAATATTCTTTTAAAAACTTTGAAGTGTGAATGTACTTTTATAAGCATAGGAACACATTTTTATGTAGTCATGAAAATTTTCACTAATAATTTTAACATTTATGTTTTTCAAAAAGTGCTATATTACTACAATTATAAAGGGTATATTATATTCTATATTTTATATGCTAATTATACATCATATATCATATATTATATGTCATATACATTATATCATAAGTCATATGTCATATTCTATTTATTTATTACATCCCAAATTCTGTACCCCTCTTGATTCACCCTTACAGAGCCCCTCACTCCATCTCTCCTCCCCTTCTCCTCTGCGAGGGTGCTTCTACTCGGATATAATGGCACCCTGGCGAACATATCAAGTCTCTACAGGGTTAGGTTCATCCTCTCTCACTGAGGCCAGACACGGCAGTTTCGTTAGGATTCCTAGTTAGGCTTCAGTCTCCACTCCAGTTGTTAGGGACCCACAGGGATACTGAGCTGCATGTCTGCTACAAATGTGTTTAGGGCCCTTGGTACAGTCTAGGTGTGCTTTTTGATTGATGGCTCAGACTCTAAGAGCCTCCAGGGATTCAGATCAGTTGCCCTTGTTGGTTTAGGACCTCCAATTCTTCTCCAACTCTTCGATAAGAGTCTCCAACCTCTGTCCAATGTTTGACTATGGTTATCTGCATCTGTTTCAGTCAGCTGCTGTGTAGAGCCTCTCAGAGGACAATTATGCTGGGCTACGGCCTGTAAGCATAACAGCGTATCATTAATAGTGTGAGGAATTGATGCCTACCTATGGCATGGATCTCAAGTTGAGCCTGTTATTAGTTTTCCATTTCAGTTTCTGCTCCATCTTTGTCCTGCCATTTCTTTTAGAAAGGACAAATTTTGGGGAGAAAGTTTAGTGAAGGTTGGTAGCCTTATCCCTCCACTGAGGGTCCTGCCTAGCTATAACAGGTGGTCTCTTCAGGTTGCACATACCCAGTGTTAGGCATTTGGCTAAGAGCAACCACATTGCTTCCTAGGATCCTTCCTCCTCCCAAGTCTCTGGTACTTCCTACAGATAATCCCCAAACCATCCCCCAACAGCTGCAGATTTCCATTCATCCTCCTGGCCCTCTGGTGATATGCCATATGTCATATCTTACTGTTATTTATTGTATATTATATATTATTTACTATAAAGACAATCTAAAAGAGTGATAGAATTTATCAAGTATTTCCTGATATTAGATACAAAGATAAAGTTGTTTTATCTAAGAAATATATATGAAGCAGAAAAGAACAATTATAGGGGATTGATCGGCAGCCACTCCTGAAACATTTCCAGAGAAAGCTTGGAACTCTGAGTTTAGGGCCCTCACTTTTATAAGTAACCATTTAATTTTGTCAGCAAAACCTGAGATCACCACAGGGTATACTCAATTACAATGATTCTGGCTAGCAAAACTCTCAGGACACCAATTCATAATTCAGTCTACAAATACATTTCCTGCTGGCTAATTTATAATGAGAAATGTTGGTCCCAAACAAACCAATGTAGATCAGGGTAATCTTTGCCAGTTTGTAAACCCAAAAGAGAAATCAAAAATATACAAAATATTGATTTTTAAACATTATTTCATCATAGAGAAGACCAAGATAGATGTCATCAATACTTAGCACCTCGTAGTATGCCATTCTGGGGAATTTATGCCATTCTTTGGACTAACCCTCAGGGAGATCTTTGACAGTGGCAGCAATATTATTTGTTGGCATCTGAACTAAATCAATTTATTTCCAATTGTTTGTCAAACTTTTTCACTGGGGCTAGTTTGTAGTTCAATAAAAGAGTGTGTGTCCAGCTTTGAAATGGTTCTGAGTTCATTCGTCTGCATCACAAAATATAAACAAATAAAATATTTCTATTCTGTTAGAAGTGTAAACATCCTTTCATGAGACATAAGTGCATAAGAGGATTAATAATGTGCACACTATTATAACAAGCAGGAAAAACCCTAAACTTCATTTCAGAAAAACATAAATTGGGGGATTAGATTTTAGACTTGTTCTCAAATTTTATAATCACTATCAGTTGCTTATAAGTGCTGTGGTCTTCCCAAATGTATAATTAGTTTGTGGATACTGTCTATTCAAAAACTCAAGATTCAATATTGTAGAATTCTCCCCATATGATCTCATTTCTTGTGTGAGTTTAGACCAAATTTAGAAAATTCTGACCTAGCTGATGTATTGATCACTGAGGGTCCATTCCTGGTTTTTTAGCTATTACATCATTCTTAATGAGGGCTTTATCCTCAAATTCACAGAGCACCTTCTGGTCCTCTCTACACTGATTGTATTTAGCTCCTCCTACTGACCCACAGTCCTGTATATCCCTGCACACAGACCTTGACCCATTCAAAAAATAATATTCACAGGGACACAGTGTTTTTTAGAAACTCCATTTTTATGGATACAAGTAAAATTAATAATATAAACCATGACATAATGCAACAGTTATGGCATCTTGGCCATGCTAGCCTATAACTCATAAACAAATACTACAGATGTCACAGAGAGAAGGGTCTAAACCTGGGTTGATTTTTTTTATTTCTGCTTGCAACAGTAAGGTAATGGAAAATAAATTGTGATATGAGATAGACAAGGTTTCTATTCCCTTTACAGAGGTGATGGCAAAAAGCACCAAGGACGTGAGTGACAAAGCCAAGAGTGAGACTCAGGTTTGCAATCCTTATTCTGTAGTCCAAGGCTTTATACAATTTCCAGCCTCACTTTGAATAATACAGGATAAGAAAAACGAGTTTGTTTCTAATTATCATTTTCATAATATGTATATGGAAGAAATTGAGATTGAGTTTGCCATGAAGGAGGTAGGAATGATGCAGCTTTGAATCTTTTACGGTGGTCTCCACCATAGGGAAGGAATTGTGCACTCAAATGCAGATGGAACTGTGGAGAAAGGCAGGAATATGTTCCAGGTGGACCACCTGTTTAAAAGTAGATAACTGGATGAAGACATTCTGAGAGCTGATTAACAGTTCAGGTCTTAAATAGACGTTGGTCTTTCGAGTGGGGAAAACAGCAGTTTGAAAGTGTCTGGGCTGGAACTGTATAAAAAGAGGAGATCATATAGACAGAAATATTTTGTCTTTCTATTGACAAAAAAAGTATCTATAAAGTCTAGGATTCTGATACAGGAAATGGAAGAAAAGGAGTAAAGGTGCTTATATCACACATAGAGTAAATTTTCGGGAAACCATACTCACGTGGCAGAATAAGAGTAAGAGCATGAAAAGGTACATTGATTGAGAGAACTTGAACTCGAGATATCTATCCATGAGGTGGGGAAAGAGGAAACAAAAGCAGCAGGGAGTCCTGAGGCTGCACCAAAGAGCCCATGATGCTGGAGCTGCTGGAATGTATAATGGCATGTGAGACAAGTCTACTTTCATCAAGTTTTTGATAATTGTTTTGGGAAAAGGCCCAGTAATTATAGGTACAGAGGAGTAGATCCAAAGCATTGCACAGCATCAGAAAGGCAAAGTGATTGAGCCTAGAGAACAAATGAGATGCTTAGTTCTGTGATGGGCTGCAGACTCTGACAGCTCAAACAAGGCACCACTAAGGCAGACTGTGTTCCTTGCATCGGCATTACTAAATTTTCACTTATCAGCCTCATGTAGACACTGCCAGGCCCTCTCTTACATTCCATTTGTCATTTCCCTCCCAGTGGCTTTCATGATGATTTCCTTTGAGATATATCTTGAGTTGATACAGCATAATTAACTGGCACAGAGTGAAAATGACTTATCTAAGAATGCAGGCAGACCCCAAGGAACAAAGACGTCATTTACATTCATTATCTAAATAAAATGACACAAAAGCAACAAGAAACTTGTTTGTCCCCTTAAAATAGTTTAACACATATTGCAATTTCTCATTGCTTTGCTAATAGAGATGCAAAGCTTTCCTGAGGACTTTTGTGTCTGGATTGTTTCTTGTATACTTATACATTAGAAATTATAGAGGATATATTTATTTAGAAATACATTAAAAAGAAATTAGATCATGCAAAATATAATACTTCAGAATAAAAGAGCCATATGTATCTAAAAAAAGAAACAAAAAACAAAAACAATACAAAAAAGCAAGAGCTATTTGCAATTCAACGTGACAATGGACCTCAGTTCTTTAGAGCTGATTCATTTATGCTGATTCTTAGAGACATCAGAAGAGTACACCTCCTAACATTTAGAATTAACTGAGTTGTCAGTGCCACCCCTTTTGAATCCAAACAGCTCATCATTGTTTACCACACAATCACACTGAACTCCATTTTTTCCTCTGATTTTCTTGAAAACTTCCTTCTGCCTTCTTTTCCTTAGTAGTTATCAAAAAAAACCTCTTCTGTTGAATAAGAGATTTCTTTATTTCATCAAGAGAGTTGCATTTTTTAGCTTTGGCATGTGCAAAGTCAAGAATATTTTCACAATGCCATATTGTCAAGACAAATGTTTTGCCTCTCATCTTATTGTTGAAGATTACCCAGGGTGGAGCTGAATGATGGTCTTTTGTGAGAGGAACCTCCTCTTGATAATACAAAAACAAGCACATTTGACGTAGCATTTTGCTGAGCAAAACCCAAACCATTTGTGAATCCAGTTTATTCTTCCCTTAAACACCATTTATAGTCCCACAAGGATAATTAAAGACTGTAAGACCCCTCCACCTGTGGTCTTCAAAGCCATTCTCAGTTGTAGAGGCATGAGAGATGGGTGATAATACCAAGCTGCAAATACTCTGTGGTTTTGGAGTATATTACAAAGCTACCGCAAGTATTTATGTTAGCTTACCATATTTTGAATAATCTGGTTGCAAGGATCCTTACAAGCAAGTTCTACCTATGACCTCAGAAACACAGATTATCTCAGTGAATATAACTAATAATTCTAACCTTTATAAAATGGTTTAATCTATCTTGTCTTAATTTTTTCATGTAATTTTGAAAAATGTATTTTTAATCAAAATAAGTGAATATATAAAAGATTTTCCTCTATCTGATGGGTCCAGTCTAAGGCAGATAGAAGCTAACAAACTGTACTTTCTTTACCAATAATAATTAGTTAAATAAAAACCACTTCTTCACGAGCCATGTACATAGTAAAACCTGACTTTTTATTCCATTAATTTAGAGTACAAACTTCCCATGAGATTTCTCTTGAGAGCAGATGTGAGATGTGCATGATGCACACTGTCAATGGATTGCTAATCATTATAACAGCTCTTAATAAAAATGCTGTAAGAGAAAAACCTAGAGCAGAAATGCCTTGGCCAATTTGTTCTAAAAAACTCAGCCTGAAGTTTTATAAATGAAAATAAAAATAAAATAATAATATGTATTTTTCTACATCTCTGTCCCTTACAAATATAAAACTTCCTCAAGGCAAATGAAAACAAACAAGGGGAACAGAATACTATTAGTTTCAGCTATGTTCTGGCCAAAAGCAGATGCCAAGGGTAGTTCTACAGTTCTGAATACTAAATATTCAACACATGGTTCTTTTTAGTTCTCATCCCTTCTGGAAAACTTTCAACAGGAAACAAAAGCACTGTTCAAACTGCCCCTAAATAAAACTGTCTATTAAAAATATGTGTCTTATGCACCCTACAGTTCAAGAAGAACTATAAGCTTGCTTTATAATGAAATGAGAGCTGATAAAATTCTCCATTATTCTTCATTGAATTAAATATCATTTGCAACAACAGTTTTCAGATACATTATAAGTGAAATACCAAGAAAATCAGGAAATATAATCTCAAAGGTTGGATTCCTCCTATTTCGGGCAATTCTTGAAGACAGCTCTAAACTACACAATATTTCTTCAAATTCACAATTGTCTGCAACCCCATCATCCCTCCTCCACTATTCTCAGTCCCACATCAATCTATTGGCTAAACAATAAAACCACAGAGAACTGACAATCTCACAATATGAAGCATTTTCAACTGTAATACTGAAGACGAATTCCAATGAGGCTTAAAGAATGGCCATAAATTAGCTAGCCTGAGCACTAGATATTTTACATTCTATAGAAGTAGAGTTCATGTTGGCTTCTTCCTTTATATTATGTAAGTGAGTAGAGTCTAAAGTAGTTTGGTTCAAATGGACAATTTCATATTAGTTAGAAGACAACTAGAAAATAACCTAGCAAATATCCATTAAATGTTAATTATTCTTGATTGATTGCTGCTTGAACCACTGTCTAATGGAATCATTTATGCAAATGTTGCACTTTTCAGGCTTCAGAATTTTTGCCAATATGGATCTGTGGGAGAAAACCTGAACTAAGTATTTTTTCTTTCAAACTTCATTTAAGAATATTGTTTAAGAATTTTATACATATATACAGCATGTTCTGATGAAATCTGTCCCACATTGTCTCCCATCCTCAACACCATTTCCATCAAAATTAGGGAGGTCTGTTTGTTTCACTACGTGTTCTTAGTCCTGTCAGTATGTGCCTGGGTACTTTCTCATGGACCATATCTGTGAGGAAGATTGTATTTCTGTCCAGGTATCAGCTGCCAATAGATCCTCAGCTAGGGGTAGTAATTCATGACACTCCCCAACCATGCTACAATAAGTGTGAGTTGACTGGAAAATGCTATTACTTCAGTCATTCATGACCTCTGGTTCCTACAGTATCTCTGCCTACTCTTCTATGACAATCCTTAAGCCTTGGGTTGAATGGGAGAGATACACATATCCCACTTAGGGCTGAGCACACCACAGACTCTTACTCTCTACATGGTGACCTTCCCTGAAAATTTAAACCTAGTGCTTTCTGACCTAGCAGTTTCAGTCCTCTCATCTCTAATATACTCTTTCTTACCCAAAGAATTATTGCTAAGATTGCACAAATTTTATGTGTGAAAATATATATTAGGTTTTAATTATCCATATACAACTGGAGTACACTGACTTTTATGGCATGATCGTCTTAGGATACTTATATTATTTTGGCAAATTCATACAATAACTATTGAGTAAATACTATTACTATTACTATTATTATTATTATTATTATTATTATTTAAGTAATAATAAATATTGTGTAAGCATCATAGTTCCAAGTGCTGGAGGTTTAATGATGATCAAGAATGAAATACTTTTTGAGTCCAGGAAACTTATAACGAATGAAGAATATAAACATTTGTGGAAGATAATTCGAGAAAATTAGAATTGTGTGACAGTAGGACAGTAGACAATGTATTCAACACAGAGATTTAATATTCCCTGTGATTTATGGGGGGCTGAGTATAATTCATGAGAATGTAGAGAGAGATCGCTATTGGGCAATGGAAAGCTGAGACTGGTAGGACAAGATCTGGGAAGAATGTACACACTACAAAGACAGCCATGAATGCATATCAATAAGAGGGCAATAATGCAGCACTGCAGTCCCTGTGTGTGAATGATGCTATGGTGTTTAGAGAAAGGAATTGTATGTGCCATGTACGTACTGAAAACTCTTAAAACAGATCTCTGTGTCCACCATAAAAAGGTTAGAATTTATTTTAAGGACAAGGATTTTTAGCAAGGCACAGTTGGAGGTTCATTTTTGAAAGCCATTCTGAGCTTAGGTGCAGAGAAGAGCATAAGCAAGTCCTAAATTAGAAACACTGTTCAGGAAGCTGATAATAATTTCAGTAAGTGGTTAGGGTGGTTCTTAATGAGATTGCAAGGTAGAAAACCTGTGAATGAGAACATAAAAGAGTGATAAATGTAACAAACATTTAGGTATTTTAGACAGTAGAATTGTACAGACTAAGTGTTTAATGGCATCTGAGAAGAAAGAGGCATGGAAAAATTATATGCTTTACAAATTTATGAGTTTGTAATACCAACAATGTACTAGAGAAAACAAAAGGGTGGTTTTGGAAGATTATGTCCTCATTTTGAATAGCTGAATAGTATTCCATTCTGTAGGTGAACCACATTTTCTGTATCCATTTTTTGGTTGAGGGTCATCTGGGTTGTTTCCAGCTTATAGTTATTATAAATAAGCCTGCTATGAACATAGTGAAGCACATGTCCTTGTGGTGTGGTGGGGCATCTTTTGGGTATATGCCCAAGAGTGGTATAGCTGGGTCTTCAGGAAGATGTATTTTCAATTTTCTGAGGAACCTCCAGGTTGATTTCCAGAGTGGTTGTACCAGTTTGCAATCCTACCAGCATGGTATTAGGCCAGAAGTTTGGAATACACGAAGAACAACCCACAAACCACAAGAAACTTAAGAAGAAGGAACACCAAAAGGTGGACATTTCATTCCTTCTTAAAAAGGGAAACCAAACACACACAGAAGGAGTGGCAGAGATTAACTATGGAGCAGAGACTGAAGGAAGGACAAGCATATAGCTATCTCCTGAGAGGCTCTGACAATACCTGACTAATACAGATGTAGAGGCTCACAGCCATTCATTGAACTGAGTACACGGTCCCCAATGAAGGAGTTAGAGAAAGGTTCTATGGAGCTGAAGGGTTTGCAGCCCCTTAGGACGAACAACAATTACTAACTAGTACCCTCAGAGCTCCCAGGGACACAACCACCAATCAAGGACTATACAGGGTGGGACTGAAGGTTCTGGCAGCATGTGTATAGTAGAGGATGACAAATTCGATCATCAATAGGAGGAAAGGACCTCGGCCTTGTGAAGGTTTTGTGCCCCAGTGTAGGGGAATGCCAGGGCCAATAAGTGTCCTTTTGCTTACTGGCTATTAGTGGTGGAAAAAATAATTGATGTGTGTCTTGTGCAAGACTCACTCAAATATACAAATCATTGAATTAGAAACATGTTTAGTAAGTGGCATGTTGCCAACTTAGAACTGAGTTTCAACAGTCAAAATTTTGATAACCAAGTTCTCAGACAGGAGGCACTACAGGTAAGTAAAGGAATGGGAGAAAGAAACGAAGTATGTGGGGAGACAGGAAGGAAGCCCAGAGGGCCAGAAGAATGAATGGATATATGTGACAGTGCAGTATGGGGCAGGAGAACCTCTAGAAAATCCCAGAGAACTGGGATGCAAGAAGTTCCTAGGACTCATTTGGGCTGACTTTATCCAAAATGCTTAACAGTGGGGAGATGGAACCTGAAGACACTACCTCCAGTAGATAGGCATAGTTCCCAGTGGGGCATGAGGCCACCCACCCATCTTCAAAATTTTTGACCCAGGATTGTTTTTTATTTTTGATCTAGGATCATGTATGTGATTTAGTTTGCAAAATATTTGCCTTACAAACAAAAGTTTTATCATGAAAACTGATATTAAAAGAAGAAAAGGAAGAAAGATAAGAAAGAAAAGAAAAAGCCAGGCACAGTTGCACACACTTGTAATCATAGCTGGAAAGATAGAAACAGGTAGATGCCTAGGATAAGACCTGAACCTGATATCTGGTACTCATAAACATGCACACCTATGTGTGCCTGCATGTATACACATGTGTGCATGCAGAAACATACACCATCTGTTATTTTAAGCCTGATTCTGAAGTACTGAGCAATGTAAGTAAACAAATGATAGTGTCATGCTTTTTATGTGCATTTCCCTGGGATGCAAGATCACCATTAATCTTTCCCACTTCCTTCTTTTCCTGTCAGTTTGATTTTTGTTTTGTTTTGTTTGACATAGGGTTTCTTTGTGTAGCCCCAGCTGTTCTGTAACTCGCTATGTTACCAGGCTGACCTTCAAACTAGAGACCCACCTGCCTCTGCCTCCCAAGTGTACACTTCTAATATTAAAAGGTAGACTTTTAAGATCATTAATCCACGTAGCATTCTGTTAAAGAGAGACACTGACAATATGAAAGGTAGGAAAAGGAACAGAACTAAATTATATGTCCTTGGCTTTCGCTCTAACAAGTAGACAAGGATAGGAAGTAGCTGTGTTTCTCTCTTGAAATTCAGAGTCACAGTTGAGTGACCTCTCTTACGTTATGACCTTCACATTGTAGAGAGAAGCATACCTTTCCCATGCATCTTAACAGCAACTTCTCACAATAGGAATGCTCATGCTTGATTCTCTTTTGCCTTCTTGCATTTTGCAAATTAGTGGAGTAAGGAAGTTACACTAATTACTCTACATGAGTGGTCATATGCCCGGGATTCATCAACATAGTCTCCTTATTGTTAAGAAGCAACTCAAATTAAATATGTCTTTGACTTAGAAACCTATGATGACTTTGAAAAGCATCTTGACCTTTTAACCAGCTTTTATTAAAGGTTAAACACTTTTTTGAAAAAGAGTCTATCTTTACTATATCATTAATATATTATAGAATCTAATGAGAGATATATCTAGAAAATTCAATTCATTAAGATTTATTTACAAAAAATATATATTTAAAATATCTCAATATTTTTCTCCCAAGATCATTTTTTATTTCTGGTTATCTTACACACAAATGTAAATTTTAGAAGTTTGTTGATAGATTTGCTGTGTCCATGTAACTTTAGACTCCACTTATAGATATTCAAAAATGATTAAAAACACAGCATGTTTGAAGTTCTATGACTTTCTTTATCTAATGGGAAAAATTTAGAAACAGATATGTAAATCAAATATGCATGCCTATGCTAGTCTTTCTGACAGCTCCTTCCTTTAACATGTAATTTGAGAATGATGATTTCTATCTTAATTCTATGACAAATCACCAAATAACTTTAATATTTGATATAATTTTGTTCTCAAATTTGACTTTAATTTTTAGTCTGATACAAAGATTTTTTTAATTGGTTAAAAATAATTATTACAGGAGATAGCTATATTTAGGCTGGCTTGTCCTTCCTTCAGACTCTGCTCCACAGTTAATCTCTGTCACTCCTTCCATTGGTATTTGGTTCCCACTTTTAAGAAGGAATGAAATGTCCATCTTTTGGTCTTCCTTCTTCTTAAGTTTCTTGTGGTTTGTGGGTAGTTTTTCCTGTATTCCAAATTTCTGGCCTAATAACCACTTATCAGAGAATGCATACCATGTGTGTTCTTTTGTGATTGGGTTACCTCACTCAGGATGATACTCTCCAGATCCATCCATTTCCCTAAGAATTTCATAAATTCGTTGTTTTTAATAGCTGAGTAGTACTCCATTGTGTAGATGTACCACAGTTTCTGTATCCATTCCTCTGTTGAGGGACATCTGGGCTATTATAAATAATGCTGCTATGAACATGGTGGAGCATGTGTCCTTATTACATGTTGGAGCATCTTCTGGATGCAACCACCAACCAAGGACTAAACATGGTGGGATTGAATGTTTTGGCAGCATGTGTATAGTAGAGGATTCCAAATTCGAGCATCAATAGGAGGAAAAGACCTTGGCCTTGTGAAGGATTTGTGCCCCAGGGGAATGCCAGGGCCAATAAGTGGGAGAGGGTGGGGTGGCAGGCATGGGGAGTGGGGAGGCATCAGGGGTTTGTTCTTGTTGTTTTTGTTTGTTTGTTTGTTTTTTGGAGGGGAAACTGGGAAAGGAGAAATTTACATGTAAATAAAGAAAATATCTAAGTAAAAAAAACGAGATACACTCTTTGTGACTTATTCCGTCCCCTTTTTTATGTCAAAAAAAATGATACAAAGACTTTTAAATAATGACTATAAAAGAATGTACTTCCAACTCTCTCTTGCAGCTAATTATTTTCATGAAAGCAAAGATTTTCCAGTATGCTATAAGCAAAAGTGACATATGGCACTTACCAGCATGACCTTGTGGGAAGTTGTGGGGTTGGGGAGACCTTGTTAATAACCTTCTTACCTGAGGATCAAAATCAAGTAGCAATGTTGAAAGTTCCTCTAGCCATCTTGGATCAAAACAACTTTCAGATTTGAAGAGAGAGTCCAGATCTCAATATAGTAATTGCCTTAATCCTTAATGAGATTCCATCATTTTCAATATGAAGGAAATTACTAAAGATGTTATGTTTTGTTAATATATTCCTCTTAACTAAAACACATAAAAACTGGAACCTTGACATGTCCTACACTCAGATTCCTATCACTCTGCTTGTATTTGGCTTGGTGGCATTTCATACACATCCATTTCATAAAAGCCAGACTTGCCTTTGATTAGGTATCATTGTTGAAGAGTGATTTGAGGTATTATAACTAACACAGCATATATTTAATATTTTTCCATTGATACCTCTGAATATTTACTTGGAATCAGGCTCTAATTCTTTTCTGATCACATTCTGAAACTATATTTGTTAGTTTTATATTTATATAAGATTCTCCATTCTTTTAAGTTGCCAACTTTCAATTCCTTGCTGTATGATGAACCATATTCCTGTTTAATACTGGTTACTCTAGGGCATTAATACATTTCTTGCTTCCATATAAATTCAAGGTTTGCATAATTTCATTCTATTTGTCTAACAGGGGTAATGATGAGTGAAAGTAATTCAGGATATTTTTAATGTATAATACCTCTCTATCATGCAGAACATACACAGGAATTTGAAAATTAGAAGAAAAATAGATTAAATTATAAGTGGGAATAATGATATTGAGGGATTATTTGAATTATGCTATGTTATATATTTAAAGATATCTGCTATAAATTAAGTTCTAAATATTCATGAATTATATTCTCAAAATAAATTTACCATTTATGGTATTGTCTTTATAAATAATCATTCAAAAGACAATATTAATAATCAGTCTTAAAAAGAAATTCTCTTCTGAAATCACACTGAAAAACTGTCTTTGAAGCAGGGATTGATAAATAAACCTATCATTTTAGTGATTTTACATTTCAATAGTTTTCACATTTGTCATGGTTTGAATATGCTTGGCACAGGGAGTGGTACTATCTGGAGATGTGACCTTGTTTGAGTAGGTGTATCACTGTTGGTGTGGGCTTTAAGATTTTCACCCTAACTGCTTGGGAGTCAGTATTCTATTAGCAGCCTTCAGATGAAAATGTAGAACTTTCATGCCTGCTTGGATGCTGTCATGTTCCTGCTTTGATGATAATGGAGTGAACCTCTGAACCCGTAAACCAGCCCCAATTATATATTGTCATTTATAAGACTTGCCTTGGTCATGGTGTCTATTCACAGGCATTTTGGGTGAATGGATACAGAGAACATAATTTTATTTCATCAATTATTTAACAAAAGCCAACAGACTACTGGGTCTTCTGTGCACATGAATTACTTTTATAGAACTTGTTAAAGTATTTGTTTCATTTAATTGTCAAGCACCAAGTTGACAGAAACTATAAATATCTTTCACTTCATTTATAGTTTTATTCTTACTTAGCAAACTATAAATTGAAGGGCAAAGATTCATTAACTTTAAAATTGCTACTTTCCTTTGTAAATGCCGAGTAAGAATTTGTTAGATGTGATAGAACTTCAAAAAAGAAAAAATCATCCAGGTCTCTTA
>JADRCD010214955.1:0-11121 GCA_019843815.1 Montemys delectorum
AAAAAACCAAAAAGCCAGTTGACTTGTAGTTTGGTAGGATGTCATGTTTCCTGTCTACGCATTCCTCTCTGTAGCCAAAACTTACAGGACCATAGAACACAATATCATGGGAACACAAAGCAAAAATCTAACTTCTAGGCCTGCAGGGCACAAGATTGTTGGAACGGGAAGTAATTTTTCCTAGGGGGTTACTAGACAATGCACCATTGACTCTTTGACTTCAAACTCTACTTTACCTAAGATGACCAAACTCCCTCTTTAAGCAACAATAGTTCCCCAAAACATAATGCCCATTCCTAACAACAGAAAGAACAAATGAATTTGACTGGTTGGGTAAAAATGTACACATTCAATATCTAATCCCCAAGTTCCGATTGATAAAAATCATAACGGTAACTTGACTTGGATGTTTGCAGGTTTTATGCTTCTAAACCCTGCTTCAGTCCCTGCTTGGGGCTGCCAAAGGAAACATAGCTCCCAAGTCCTTGTCTAACAGCCCTGATTGATCAGTGACTGCACTGATGTGGTGGGAATAACAAAAGATGTTGCTGCTTCATGAGCCCACTGGTGTATTCTCTCCTCTTCCCCATGGTGTACAATGATGTGACACTCCCAAGTCTGACCATCCATCCGAACTATTGGCTATAGCCTATAAATCAGTATAAACTGGACATCTGTCCATTTTTCCCCTAAGAAAAATATACAACCATGTTTGAAGTTCTGCCCACTATGAAGATTTGCCTTCAGTAGTGTCCTTCATGGTTGTCCCAGAAAGTACCCAATGCAGATGTTCATTTCTGAATGATGCCTACATAACTTACAGAACCATCTGTAAACCAGTTCCTACCCTTCTCTTTCTCAGTGAATCAATCATAGGGTGAATCTCAGAAGGCTTTTTTTGGATTTGGTGCCAGGGAGATAGAAGATATTGTAGCAATAATAGGAACCATAAACATTTGGGCAACGTCTTTGTGTAACTGGCTTGTGTCCTCAGGACCTTTTGTGGCCTGATCACTTTGATACCACTTCTATTTGATAATGGAATGCTGCTGTCTATGTCCAACTGTATGACTTGATGACCCAGGTACATCCAGCTTGTAATGGGCAGTTCAAGTCACATATTAACCTGACATCCCACTGCTAAATGCGTAATTCCCACTAAGTACAATAGCAGGCCAAAAGGTGTCTGTCAAAAGATTACAGCTCTCAGATGATGCCAAGTCTTAGTTCTAAATCCCAAGGGCCTTCTTCATACAGATCCACCTTATGGGTCTGCCAAAAGTTCCGAATGCCATCCCCGTCTACCACTGACACATCAAGAAGTACCATTAGATCTACTGGATGATATGGCCTAAATGACAGCACAGCCTGCATTGTGATGTGTTTTCTGAGTCACTTGCTACATAGGCTAAAGTGAAACATGCAACTGAGAAGTTTTCTGCCTCCAAAATTCAAACCGGCACATGTTTTGTACATCTGTTTTTCTTGGTAATAGGAAGCCAAGAAAGCTCTGAATGAATGTGTAAATAGTTGATAACTGTTTGGATGAACATATAAATGGTTGATAAAGTCCTGAGTGAATGTGTATTGTTTGACATGGACACAGCCGTGTCAAGAATCAATGTCTCAGATCCATAGGAACAGTACAGCCTTTGGGATGCTTTGTACAGGCTTGCCTTAGGGAGTGCCACTATTTGGGGGTGTGGCCTTGTTGGAGTAGGCATGTCACCGTGGGCGTGGGCTTTTAACACCCTAGTCCTAGATGCATAGAAGTCAGTCTTTCACTGGCAGCCAGATGAAGATGTAAACTCGCAGCTCTGCCTGCACCATGCCTGCCTAGATGCTGCCATGCTCCCGCCTTGATGATAATGGACTGAACGTCTGAACCTGTAAGTCGGCCCCAATTAAATGTTGTCCTTTAGAAGACTTGCCTTGGTCAAGGTGTCTGTTCACAGCAATGGAAACCCTAACTAATTGAGGCACCTTTTCTATACAGTTCAGGCTTGGAATTGGCAAAACCTTCATCTTCTGAGGAGTGAATTTTAACAGTGTGTCCAAGTATGAGTATTTATGAATGATTGACCAGTGTGCATAGAAGCTAGCAACTATGTCTTACAGACTGAAACTGCTGAGGTCTCAGATTGTTGTATAGTTTGTAACACGCAGACACACCACCACCACCACCACCACCTGACCCAGATTTTTGTATTTGTGTCTGACTGTCTGTCTATCTGTCTGTTCTTACTTCATTTCTTTACCACTTGACATCAGCTTAAGGCCTAGCCATGCTGGACACGGCAGGAGAGGTCAAGTGTAACAACTTATCTTTCTCCTTAGCAAGACTGTCTTCCATGCCTCATACTAAGACTCCTAGAGATTTCAGTGTGATAGAAGGTCCTTGAAATTCAGTTGCAGTTATTTCCTATCCTCTAATGTGCACATGCTTTATCACCAACTCCAACATGGTTGCTATCTCCTGCTTCTTTGGTCCAGTCATCAAAATGCCATCAGTATGGTTGTCCTGTGTGGTAGCTTGTGGAAGAGGCAAAGATCAGAATCCGTTCCAAGTAAATTATGGCACTGGGTAGGAGAATTAATATACTGTAAACCTATACTGCTGACCTTGCCAGCTGAAAGCAAAGAAATTTGTTCTGGTAGTTTTTGTTCACATGTATAGGGTGAAACATCTGACAGATCAGTATCTGAATCCCAGGTACCAGGAGATGTGTTAATCTGCTCAAGTAAGGAGACCACATCTGTTGCAACAGCTGCAGTTGTAGACACTGTTTTTTAAAGCTTGTGATAGTCAGTTGTCATTCTTTCCCATGGCCCAAATAGGAATGTTAAAAAGAGATGTGTTGGAATCCACCACCCCTATATTTAAATCTTTAATTCCATAATGGAGTGACTGGATGCCAAAAAGAAGCCATATCTACTCAAAGGAATACTGATTCTTATTTACAAGTAGATGGTGTCTTATGGGATTCTACGAAATTCTTTACATATACCACATAATAATGGTCTAAGAATTATCCTGAAGAATCAATTGGAAACCTTAGAATTTTTAGAAGTGCATAAAAGTAACAGGAAATTTGTTGTATATAAATATAAGATACTAGCTTTCCTGTGTACCAGCAAAAACATGTGAAAAATATTCACAGCCATGGGTAAGATAATCATAAAATTTACAGGAATTAATTTTCATTGAGAAGCAAAACTACCCAAAGAAAGGGAGGCATACTTATTACTAGACATCAACAAAAAATAACAGAAATGAGTAGAACTTGGACCCAAGCTCTGCAGCCAGTCCCACAACACACAGAGGAAGCCCCACTCCCAGGTGCTCTAACAAGCCCAAGATCAAAGGATCCCACAATCACAAGATCACAGAGACAGCTTGACTCTGAGGAGTTCTGACACAACCAGGATCACAGGAAAGACAGGCTCCAGTGAGATTTAGCAAGGGCAGGTAGCACTAGAGATAACCAGATGGCGGGGTGGGGGCAAGCATAACAAAATAAACACAATAAACCAAGGTCACTTGGCATCATCAGAACCTAAAACTCCTACCATAGCAAGTCCTGGTCACACCATTACACTGGAAAAGCAAGACTCAGATATAAAATCAATCCTCATGATGATGATACGGGACTTTAAGAAAGACATAAGTAGCACCCTCAAAGAAATACAGGAGAACACAGGTAAACAGCTAGAAGCCATTCAAGAGGAAACACAAAAATCCCTTAAAGAACTACAGGAAAACACAATCAAACAGGTGAAGGAAATGAGTAAAGCCATCTAGAATCTAAAAATGGAAATAGAAACAATAAAGAAATCAGAAAGAGAGACAACCTTGGTGATACAAAACCTAGGAAAGAAATCAGGAGTCATAGATGCAACCATCACCAACAGTCAAAGAAAATGCAAAAAGCAAAAAGCTCCTAACCCAAAACATTCAGGAAATCCAGGACACAATGAGAAGACCAAACCTAAGGATAATAGGTATAGAAGAGAGTGAAGATTCCCAATGTAATGGCCCAGTAAATATCTTCCACAAAATTATAGAAGAAAACTTCCCTAACCTAAAGAAAGAGACTCCCAGGAACATACAAGAAGCCTACAGAACTCCAAATAGACTAGACCAGAAAAGAAATTCCTCCTGTCACATAATAATAAAAACACCAAATGCACTAAACAAAAAAAGAGTTTTAAAAGCAGTAAGGGAAAAAGGTCAAGGCAGGCCAGAATTACACCAGACTTCTCACCAGAGACTATGAAAGCTAGAAGATCCTGGGCAGATGTCATACAGACCCTACAGGAACACAAATGCCAGCCCAGGCTACTATACCCAGCAAAACTCTCAATTACCATAGATGGAGAAAACAAGATGTTCCATGACAAAACAAAATTTACACAATATCTTTCCACAAATCCAGTCCTACAAAGGATAATAGATGGAAAACATCAACATAAGGAGTAAAAATATACCCTAGAAGAAGCAAGAAAGTAATCTTTCAACAAACCCACACAAACCTAATTCCACCTCTTACAACAAAAACAACAGGAAGTAACAATTACTTTTTAATATCTTAATATAAAAATTAACATTACCAACATATCCTAAGCTTTCCATACTATTGAAATCCAATAGTATGAAGAATTAGAAATGTGTTGATTGTCAGCCAATGGTCTCTCTAATTTGGTAATTGAAGAAATAGGTCCAATATTTTACAATCTATATACACTTTCAGCTTGTTTGTTTGTGACAGTGTCTTGCTGTGTACAACATAATGGTCTTGAAATCTTGCTTCTCCTATCTCAGCCTCTCTATTAGTAGTACTGTTTATTTCATGGTTTTATACTATACTATGGTTTTCACAACAGCTTATATATTTCAAAAGTATTTATATACCCAAAAGAAACATAGACAAATTGGGAGGTGGTTTGTAAGAGAACAACAAAGAGTGAGACTGAGTGCTTTGCTTGACGATTGTAACTCTTGTACCAAGTTTGAAGAAGAGGACTTTATAAGTTACTCTTTCTCTGAGATGAATGCTTTTCCAAATTATCACAGCTAATGAACCAAATTCTTACCTGTGGCGCGCCAACCCTGCCCAGCAGGAATTAAGACATGACACAACCAGTTCCTTCTCTTAGCTACTCAGGATACTTTACATGCAGCATTGTGGAGAGGTGAGCCCGAGATCCCTACTCAGGCACAGCTTATATCCTAGGAGGAGCCCATGAACTCATGCCACGTGTCATCTCCCCATAGGCCAGGGAAGATCATGCCACTCAGAAGCACAACCTACAAGCCAAATCAGGTGTTGTTTATCTCAGAGCTCTCGGCCAGCCGTTGCCATCTTTAGGGCACAGTTCGGATGGCTCTCTACATATCCCCCTTTTTGTTTTACAGCGAAATGGGCAAAAACAGAGGTCTGATCTCTGGTGATAGAAACAAGGACATTGTACTACCCCACCCCAGGCCTCATGCCTCCCAGGGAGGGCCAGACCCGTCTGATGCCTTTTCCACAGAGACAGGTTCTGGGGCATCAACCTGTATGCAATCAGACATGCTCTTCTTGAGGTTGCTAACTGCAGGCAGCACACCTCAAGTGCAGTGCTAAGTCTCGCATCCCGAACGCGACGATTCCATAACCCAGAGGTCAATGGACAATTATTTCTGCATGACAGCAAGCCATGCTTGGGGGGACTGCCCTGCCTCAATGGCTGTAAATGCTTGTGTTATCATGGCAAGATCCCTTTTTCGGGCTCGAGCCATATGGGAGAGACAACAGAGGCAGAGAACAGAAACTCTCACTAAGGTCAAAGCTAATACCCTTATTCCTGCCCACTCTTTCAAATGATTCATTGCAGAGGCGATCCAAGATGATAATCCATCAGCCCTGCATCCCCTCGAGTAGAGCTGACACTGATGATAGCCAATCTCAGCCGATTCATGAGATCTTCAAAACCTGTAAGATATTGAAACAACTATCGAGAGAGATTAGCAGCTTGAGTAATACTTTGATATTAAATGGAAGTCACACACAAGCCAGGATATTTCCACTTGCAGTCTGCTTGTGCTAGCTGCCAAAGGGTATTTATTTGTTCTGACTCAGCTGCATTACCGCAGCTGCTAGTCCTGCATTGGTTAAAGGTCCTCCTAGCTCTCTACACACTTTCATCCATGCTTCCAATCCTTTACTCTTACAAGGCGTGATAGCAGCATGGTACTCCTTTGTGCACTGCTCATAAGCCAGCTGTCTGATCAGCGGCATGGCTACATCTAGATCACCAAATATTATCCCTGCAGCTTCTACTAGTCTAACCACAAAGTCAGAAAATGGCTCCATGGGTCCTTGTAAGATCTTAGTCAAGTTACCACTCACTTCTCCCTTATTGGGCAAAGACTTCCATGCCTTTATAGCAATCTGATTCACCTGCTCAAAGACTTGCAATGGGTAACCAGTCTGTTAATTAGCAAAACAACCTTGCCCCAAAAGCATATCCCTAACCCAGGCTTGATTCCCAGCTGCATGATTAGCGTCTGCCCGTTCATTAGCAAATTAAAGTGAAAGGGGCTGTGATCCTGTAAGTACAGACTCAGCCAAGGACTTTATAACCTTAAAATCCAAGGCTCATGAAAACGCCGACCCTATGCATCTTGCAAAACTGGATAAGCAAGTGACAATTCAGTTCTAACTGTAGGGTTGATAGTAGGCCCCGTATCCAACTCTCCTTTTCTGACTTTACCGAACGCTCCTCTTTTATCTGCTCTAACACTGCCTGTCCTTCCTCTACTGCTTTACAGCACCTTTGATCTTCTAGACACCCCCTGATTAGCGTCCATACTGGTCTAACACTGCTCTTAAGCATCCCCTGCTCCCATGCAATTCCACCTTTTGAATCGGTTTGCAGGGTTATAAGGCAAAAACAGGCCACCAGAATAACGGTGAAAGCAAGTAGATGCAGCATTGTAATTATGACCACAGCAGCTATTGGTGGCACACCCAAAACCAAGGTCATTACCCACCTTTTTTCTAGCATGTTGCTCGTCACTCGCTTGCCGCTTTACCTAGGACTTTCGTTTTGCCTCTCTCCGAGGACTTTTCTCTCTTGTCACTTTTACTGCGGACTTTCGCTTTGTCTCTTTCCCGAGAACTTTCTAAGCTCCGGCCCTACTTACCGGACACTTACCCATCGGTCACTGTCTCTTTCCGAGAACCTTTCTTTAGTTCGCTTCACTGTGAAACTTTATTGCTCCGACCCGGAGTCTTTATAGCCTCTACTTCTGAGGACCTTATTGTCTCTTCTTACCTGGGAACTTACCGATCGATCGCTCTGTCCTCTAAGAGTTCTGGAACCTCACAGGACGCTTATCCGCGTATTTATCTCCATACGAGCCACCATTAAGTGGCGCACCAACTCTGCCCAGCAGGAATTAAGACACGACACAACCAGTTCCTTCTCTTAGCTACTCAGGATACTTTACATGCAGCATTGTGGAGAGGTGAGCCCGAGATCCCTACTCAGGCACAGCTTATATCCTAGTAGGAGCCCATGAACTCATGCCACGTGTCATCTCCCCATAGGCCAGGGAAGATCATGCCACTCAGAAGCACAATCTACAAGCCAAA
The DNA here is from genome assembly GCA_019843815.1 of Montemys delectorum. Classification (NCBI taxonomy): domain Eukaryota; kingdom Metazoa; phylum Chordata; class Mammalia; order Rodentia; family Muridae; genus Montemys; species Montemys delectorum. The sequence continues at coordinate 7,641 of JADRCD010214955.1, forward strand.
TCAGGTGTTGTTTATCTCAGAGCTCTCGGCCAGCCATCGCCATCTTTAGGGCACGGTTCAGATGGCTCTCTACACTTACCCTCATCCAATGTCCGTGCCACTCTCCAAGCAGAACCATTGTTCATTGAAACAGTTGGTGAATGACTTTATGGATAGACCATCTTAATACACACACCATTTCTTAAATGAATGTAACCTTGTTCTCTGTAGGCTGAGAATAAAGTCATTCACTCATGTCAAAGAGCTTTGACCATAGCAGGAAGTCTGTATCCAAAAATCGTGCCTACAATTCATTCCTTGGTGCAGCAGAACTGTCAGCTCTCAGCTTAGCTACAATGGAGGTAAAATCCTTTGGTGATGTGAGGGTCATTAAAGTACAGCCTTATTACAATGAAATCCAGTGTCTAAAAATTGTTCTTATTTTGGGCTTGTACCACACTGAGAGCCAAGATTTTAAATTCTTCTAAATACCAAACAAACAAACAAACAAACAAAAAGACTTTATATATTTATGTTCATTTAAGAAAATACTAGTAGTGATACATTATTTTGAAATATACACTTAATATGTTTGGAGTTATTTAAAATTTATATTGAGAAGAATATATTTTCACTATTGCTGTAGACGAACGTCTACATAAGACTGTTAAATTGATTGCTATTATATATCAAACAACTTTTATAATACTTACTTTTATTGTTATAATATTTTATAAATTTTAAGGAATATGACAAAAAAGATATTGTAGGTATTGAAGGATGGTCTCTGGGAGAAGTTGGGGTACAAAAGGGAAACAAGAATGTAATTTAATTCTATTTACTTAAAATATGATTTTAGATGTTAACAAATTCAGATAAATTGAAATCATGTAACTTTTCTCATCATAATGCAATAAAAGTTTAAAAATATGACAGAAATGGAGAGAAATACAGAATTTGTGGGAGATATAACCTGGTGATGTAGTGAAATTCTTTCCTAAGTAAAACTTCACAATACTGTTTACAAAATTTCAGCAGTGTAAACGAAGATTTGAGATAGTGACAATGAAACTATGAGTGGAAGAAACTGTCAAAACCCAGAAAAATAAGAAACACAGGGCTACATGAATTTAGTAGGCATTATAACCGAGGAAAATCATATTAGATCTCTTGATTAAAAATCCATCATTCTTTGAGGCCAGCCTGGTCTACAAAGGGAGTTCCAGGACAGCCAGGGCTACACAGAGAAATCGTGTCTGAAAAAAACAAAACAAAACAAAACAAAACAACAACAACAACAACAACATCCACCATTCTGCAGTGTGAATTTCATTTAGTCATCACACTGACTACTTTATTTTTCATGTGCTTCTATCATGTTAAGAGAGCAGGGAGTGAGCCAAACAGTGGTGGCACACGCCTTTAATCCCAGCACTTGGGAGGCAGAGGCAGGCGGATTTCTGAGTTTGAGGCCAGCCTGGTCTACAGAGTAAGTTCCAGGACAGCCAGGGCTATACAGAAAAACCCTGTTTCAATAAACCAAAAGAGAAAGAGAGAGAGAGAGAGAGAGAGAGAGAGAGAGAGAGAGAGAGAGAGCAGGGAGTGATTTCAATGTAAAGAATCCTAAGTGTTTATGATTTTAATCTGTAAAATCCAATTTATTAAAGGGTTAGTCCAGGCTGGAAGAGCTGTAGAAAGGTAATTAGATTGGAGGTTGCAACATCATCAAGTGATCAACCAGTTTTTGAGTTCAAAGCTGAATGGGCTTCTAGGAAGTAGGTCCCAGCCCCCCTCTGTCCTTTCTCTTGGTTCGTCAAGGCTTCATCTGAGATCCAAAGAAAGAAAACAATGATCTAAAACTGACTCAGCTGCTTTCAACTTGGATGAGGCTTTATGGTAAGGGGACGCTAACACAGGCAGAATATTAATCTGTATTATATATAAATATGACATTTGAATAGTAAAATCTATAGTTCTTGCTATTCAATACCGAGTCCCCACCCTCACCCCCACCCCCAACACACACAGAGACACTTTTGATAAAAGTGGGGTTCTTTTCCATTAGGAAAACACCTCTACACCATTTTCACTGACAGAGTTTGATGTGTAAATTCTTCTCTGAAGGAGTTTGAAAGTTTGCAGAGGACATCAAGGGGAGGTGGGGGTGGGACCAAGCAATCAGAGCATTGCCTCTTGCTTCAAGTGGATCATGATTCTTCTAGGCTCCGGTGAGACTGGTGAACCACAGGAACTAGTATTTACCCGGTCACAAAGAGAGGCAAGCATTTTCTCCAGAGTTCGGGTAGCATTCTTATGAGACTAAAGATAACTGCAGTATAGTCGATAGAGGGAGGAGGAGAGGATCATTTACACTTATGCATCCAGTCCTGCTTAAGAAGTATTACAGACAGGGCTGACCTCTCTGTCACATTTATTCACAGCCAGAAATAGCCCTGGCTGATAGCCCCAATCATTTATTTAAGTGATTAGAGAGAGCCCATACACACACTAACAATGAACACACTCTGTAGGTTGTGTTTATATATGTGTTCACACACATACATATATGTAAATATATGTAACAATAATAATAAAAAGAGGCTATCAATTTGATAGTGAGAGAGACATGGGAGGAGCCCTCCTGTGAGGATCTAAAGGAAGGAAAGTGACATAATTATATTGCAATTAGAATTTTTAAAAATGTGTTACAGGGATTCTTGAGGTTTTTTTTTTTTTAGATTTTTTTTTTTTTTTTTTTTTTTTTTTTGGTTTTTTTGAGACAAGGTTTCTCTGTCCAGTCCTGTCCTGGAACTCACTCTGTAGCCCAGGCTGGCCTCGACCTCAGAAATCCGCCTGCCTCTGCCTCCCAAGTGCTGGGATTAAAGGTGTGTGCCACCACTGCCAGGCTGATTCCATTTTTTTTTTTTAATTTTATTAAACCATCTGATTGGAGATATTCTACTCACAGTCAGAAATAGTACTGGATGATAGTACCAACTGATTAGACATGTATTAGAAAGTAGAGAAAAATTATATATTAAAATAATATATAATACAGAGATGTAATACAATTTACTAGCAGTAATTTTTCAAAGCTTTTAAATTCTAGTTATAAAATAGCTTCTGCCTTTGATTTGGGACAAGCAGTCTTTTCAGAGACACTTGCATTGTGTGAAAAATTCTTAATAATATTTAAAGAACTCAATTTGATGAAGTGATATATAATAGCTGATACTCAGGATAATGTGTATTCATACTTCCTAACTCTGAACAAAAGCCAAAACCATTTGTGGAATAAAAATACAAATGTGTAAGAGTGAGCAAAGTTTAAATTTTCTACCCATACAAATATAGTAATCTTCATTTTTTCTAATACTATCATTTTCAATATTTCCCTGCAATTCTTTATGGACATGGCAAGTTGTCTCCAGCTTAAGAGACCTCACTATCCACATGGCCAGCTATTAGAAAACTCTCTTTGTCACCTGTGCAAAATATAAGT
>JADRCD010214955.1:11221-24969 GCA_019843815.1 Montemys delectorum
GAGAGAGGCAGTATATGCATGCTTGAATGCACGGATATGATTTTGTGAGTACCAGTTCACACGTGTGCCTGGGTATATGTCCATGTGAAAGTTGAAAACTGAGTATTTGTCTTTCTCCCTGGTTCTCCATTGTATTTATTCAAGGAGAGTGTCTTGATTTAACCCATAGCTCACCAAATGTCAGGGCTAGCTAGTTAACTTGTACAGTGGATCCCTTGTCTCTGCCTTCTGTGTAACAGAATGGCAGGCAGTAACCATGTTGTTTAGGTAATTACATGGGTTCTGAGTATACAAATTTCAGTCGTTAAACTTGCATAGCAAGCACATTATCTACTAAGCCATATCTTCAGTCCCCAAGAAAGATTATTAATATTAAATAATTATAAAAGAAAGCATTTATTAGTTAAATATTATGAAACAAAATAACACAATTATTTTAGATATTAAGTAGAACATCTGGGAAATAAACACTTTTGTTACTTCATGGGTGATCTTTGCAAACTCTGAGAGCACTCATGGGCTAGAAGCCTCATCCCCAAGTCAGCTCATGCTTGTCTTTAGAGGAAGAGCAGGACCTACTGTTTGGAGCAGAAGAAATGGAAGAAGATGAGCTTATCAAGTGAGCCAGAAGTCAGGTAGAATCATTTTTTAAATTCAATTCTAAAAGCCATTTCCAAGATTCTGGTCTCTCAACATTAATGGCCACTAAGATCATTGCAGCAAAAATCCCAAACTATGGTCTTGATAGTAACAATTACTCATATGTGTAGTAGAGTTCTAAATGATGGAGTCTATCTGATTAATTTTTATAATTGTCAACATTTAAAAATGCAGAGGACAAATAAATGAGCTTATAAATTGACACAAAATATATCAGCAAAATCCACACCATGAGGAGCACCCTGAGAAAAATGGCATTGTTTCTACAACAAATCAATCTCCAGGTTGCAGGGGTTAATGGGGGTGAGGTTATATGCTGTAGGTGACAGAGACAGAGAGGATATGTTTAAATAATTTCAATGGATATGCTAACAAGTTGCAATGTGTGAACTTTAATTTGGTATTAGTTCAAACAAGCGCCAAAAACCATGGAAAAATTTAGAGAAAGCAGGATGCTGACTGGCTATTTCATAGCAATAGTAATTGGCTAATGCTTTGCAAGGCTGCTAGTTCTATGTTTTTTGCTTTTTTTAAAAAAAAAATATTTTTATTTAATGTCCCTGTGTATTTTCCCTGCATGTGAGTGAGTCAGATCCCTTGGAAAAGGAATTACAGACAATTATGAGCCACCATGTGAGTAGTAGGAATTGAACCCTGTCTTTTGCAAGAGGAGTCAGAGCTCATTGCAGAGGTCCTGTTCCCCAACTGGTTCTTGATGGACCAATAAAGATAACCAGCAGCCAATGACTGAGGACGGAGGTGTGGGGGGCACTTAGAGGATCAGGAGAACTGGGGAAGGAGGAGGCTGTAGTGGCAGGAAATAAAAGTCAACCAGCCATGTGAGTGGCCAATGGCCACTCTATCCGATTATGCCTGAGTGGCAGGGAAGGTTTAGCAGTGCCCAGTCACTAAGTTAGCAAAGGCATTTTAAGATTAACTAGTGTGTGTGTGTGTGTGTGTGTGTGTGTGTGTGTGTGTGTGGTGTGTGTGTGGGGTTGTATCTGTGGATCCAAGGCCTGTGTTTTTAGCTTTTAAACACATAACTTTCATAGGCATGCATCAACATAGTCATAGATGATCTGTGAGCTTGCTTCCAAATAGTCTTGGAGCACCTGGGAGGGAGCAGTGCAGGAGACACTAGCCTGGTACTACACATGGGATGATGCCTGTGATGGGCATGAGGAGGTTTACTACACTGTTCTTTGTATAATTTCATATACTAAAAAAGTTTATAATAAAACCCCAAATTAAACCAACAATTGCCTTTCTACTTTCCCTATCTCTTATATCTCCTGCACATGTTCTATGAAATGGAGGCTGCAAGAAATTGAACAATTTACTCGAGGCATTGTTATTTCCAACTTGCTGTTACTTTCTATAAAGAAGATCATTAATCTAGCTGCATGAACCACCTGTGTGTGCCCTTGTGCATGAAGGCTCTTCCTTCTCAGTAACTTGTGAGTGCAGAGACTGGTGACCGGTGTGGGAAGAGAACTTCAGGTCAATCACATGCTATTTTAAAATCTTTCATTGACTATTTCATCTTGTATATTGAAATAGTTTTTATTAACTATAAGTATTAGTATAAATCCTACTATCTACCTCTGTCACGACCAAATAGCAGCTATAAAATACTTTAAAACATCTCTGTGTATTTTTATCATGCAGACAGGAGGTTTTATTCTGAATTCTGATTGTAGTAAGAAATGAACAAAAGCACTTCAAATAAGTATAAAAAAAACAGAGTACTTCCCTCAGAAAAAAATGTACTATTTATAGTTTAATGCATACCCCCTTAGAATGGTTTACCATTTTGTTTTGTATAATTGCACATGTATGCTTTTTAAAATCACAGAAGCGAGGCACTGTGTATTGATGTTTTCCCTGTGGGGAGCTTTTATCCTTAACAACATACAGTAGCAACATATTATTTTCTTTAAACTTGTAGCAATTGCCCAAATATGGGTGAGGTTACAGGAGAATGCTCCAATACTGGCAATACTTCCTGCATTTTACACCCGTGATGGTGTACAACCTGGTTCATGTGGCTTTGTGGCTTGTGAAAGGGTTTCTACCAGATGAAGTCATCAGGGTTCCTCAAAGTGAAATTCATGGGGCACTGACTTTACAGTTCTGTTCAGTTCTATTCAGCTGTTCTTTCAAAGCTCATACAAATCGCTTGCCCATAAACAATATGCCTCATGGCCCATTTGGTCCCCGCTTCTGAGTCACTACCAATCTGTTTACTTTAATTCTGTTTTACGTATTAAGCAGTAATTCCTTGTTTGCTGGTTTGGAGTCAGTTATGATGTCATTTACAGCCCTATGTACCACCTGGGTCTCTTACATACTTCTGATCTATTTGGGTCTTTATGACTTTTTTCCCAAAGCATACACAACAGTCATTCCCTTCCGGTTACATTGGCCTTTGATCTTTATTTAAGTTTCCCTGTGTAGCCAGAACTGTCCTGGAACTTGCTCTGTAAACCAGGTGACTCTTGAGTTCAGATATCTGCCTGCCCCTGCCTCCCAAATGGTGGGATTAAAGACATGCACTACCAAATCTGACACCACTTATGTTTTTATTGGTTTGTTTGATCAGCTTAAGGCCTCAATAGTGTCTCCCCTAAGAAGGTTTCCTGCACAAGAAATATAAATTGTTTCCCTCTGGTAGTACCATAGACTTCTTTTATACATTTGACCTATAAGTAGTGCTATTCACAGAATGCTCTATAATTCTGAAATATGTTACTTGTCTACATTGTCTCCATGTGACAATAACATAATCCCCATAGGTAACTTCCAAAAGTTTTGTATTCATTTATGTGTATTTCTTCTTATAAAATCATAGTATACCCCATTGCTGGCCTTTTATACAGTCTCACTGAACTTAAAGTAATTCAAGAATTTGATTTTAGTTTATGTGTAATAGTAAAACACATCTATTTACTTGGGACTTCATCTATATTTTTCAATAAATTTGATAGTTTTGTGTCATAGCTATTAGATAGTTCTCATCATGTTAAATTCTAGTGCCAGGGTAGACAAATGTAAAAGTTTAAATATCTTCTCTTACCACAAAATAAAGAAGGTCTTAAATGATGCCACAGTTTTGCCAGAAATGGCTCTGGAACCAGGCACATTAGACTTGTCAGCTAAACTGGAGACAAAGGGTTTCTAATAAACACTGACCTGCAATAGCTTGGTGCAAGGCTGGGTTTAATACTCTACACTTGTAGTATGAGCACTCGACACTAAAATCTTACTGCTTAACTTTGAGATTGCTATGAAACTGATTATTTGAAAATTAATAAATAAAAGGAAAAAAAATCTAGCAGATGCCTTACCATGTCAGTAAACCATCCCTCAGGGTAACACAGTTTGAATAAAAGGCTATTTTCTAGCATGGAAACATTTCTGATTTTAAACAAGAAAGCATCGTCATTTTGAAACAATTCATTAAATGCATCTGAATAATTATAATCAATGGTTTATGTGGCATAAAAACAGATAATATGTACTTTCCAGCCATGTCTTTAAGGCCAGGAACTAAAGTGCTCTTCTCATGAATGACTCTAATCAAACCACTGTATCGAAGTACCTATTCCCAAGAAATACAAGGGATGGCAGAAACTTCGCAGGTAAAGTGGGAACACATTTAACAAAGAAACTATAGAGAGGACATTTAACAGGACAACCCTGTCCTTTCAATAGTAACTAAAAGTCACAAGAAAAAGTTACAGAGGCCAAAAATAATGAAATATAAGTATATTATTAGACACCTTACGTTCTCGTTTTGGTTCCTAATTCAAGTAATAAATAAACAAACTTCTATGGTGGTTTAATGGGCATTGATTACCTATACAATACTATGCATACCTTTGTATGTGGCAAATTTTGTTCTTGGGAAATTCCTTTATTTTCTTGTTCTGGTATTTTATTTTGTTGCTCAATAATGTGATATTTAGTTATACTGAGAATCATGAGTATTATTAAATCTACTTGTTGAATTTTTTTTCCTATTTCAACAGTAACTTTGCATTTTCGTAAAGATATCTTTCCTAAAACTTCATTGAGCCTTGCATAGTAGGGCAGGCTTATAATTGAACCAATTATAAGGGTAAGGAAGGAGAATTGGGAGTTCAAGGGCATGTACTAGCTAAGGTCGTCCTATAAGCCCTGATTGCCCAAGGACAAGGCAACTTCCTGGAATACTGGGAGTTGTAACCCTTGGAAAAAGCAAGCCACATATTTTTTACTCCCTCAAATAAGTTTCTTTGACCCATCTGTATCTAATATGTTTGATCACGTGTAGGCAGTGTAAGACCCCAGAGAGTCTTAGCTTAGACACGCTTCCCCACAAACCACAGCTTGACAACGGATTGCTGCAATAACATGAGGTTTATTGATCCAACGTGCGTGGCCAATGCCTGTGGGGTTGCTCATCCTAGTTGGAAAAGGCAACCTCGAACTCAGAAAGCACACATCTTTTATACTTTACAGAGGGCAGATTTCTGCAACAAGGCTAGCTGACTTACTCTGGTTGGTGGAACACAGGACAAAGGATCTCCTCAGGCATTGGTTGGCTTGCTCAGGGTGCTGTTCGTGGCTTCATTGCCCCCTTATCTAACTCTTGTACTTGGAAAGCCCCTGGAACAGATCGAGCTGGAAAGTCCTGGAATTTTAGTTAGTGGGGTCAGGGTGTTCTCAGAGTTCAGTACAGGGAGGGGTAGAACATCTAATCTTGTTCTTACAGGTCTTATCAGTTATTTTATGTTCTGGTCAGCTTTTAGCTCATCCTAGCCCTCCTGACCTTAAAAACTTTGTTTTTCTTATACAAGCACATGTCTCTACTATAGGTAATTTTGGCTTATTATTTCTTTCTCAAAAGTCTTGTTTTTACCTTTATTTCTACAGCAGGAGGTTTGCAGACAGGAAATATGACAGGATGCATACTTGCTCCTGACTGGACCTGATGGGAAACACAATGAGTAGAGTGGGGTTTGCCCTTAAAAAAAAAAAAAAAAAAAGCTCCTTCAACACATGACTCATGGCTACTCCCTGGGATCCCAGGGTGGATCTAACCAGAGTTCATCCTGGTTAGTATTTCATTAAATCTTGCTTCAAATTTGGCTAAAAATTGTGGAACTGATTTTCCTCTCGAGATTCCCAGGATAAAGTCACCTTTGGCTAGTTATCAAGTTCCACATCAGCTTGGATTACACAAGAGTCTGTCTCAAAAGAAAAACACACAAGACCGTTAATGTTTCACAGACATACTACATTTCAGAAGTGTCCTTTAGGACATTGTTGTTGTTGTTGTTGTTGTTGTTGTTATTATTATTATTATTATTGATTTTTTTGAGACAAGGTTTCTCTGTGTAGCCTTGGCTGTCCTGGAACTCACTCTATAGACCAGGCTGGCCTCAAACTCAGAAATCCACCTGCCTCTGCCTCCCAAGAGCTGGGATTAAAGGCGTGAGCCACCACTGCAGGACATTATTTTTATGTGTTTCTGAGTTTCTACTTTACTTTCTTCTCCCATTCATATGCTAACAGTCCTGTTGGCTGAATTCAGTGGTTCACAATACTGATTTCCCCTAAATTCTTACCACCCTTGGTTATCGCTTGTTTTCTATATCAAGGACACTTCCAGGAAGACCTATAAATGGAAATTAGCTGGGAAAGATGTGAGGTGTGGCTGGAAGACAAACTGCAGCCAGGTTCAAAAGCTCAACGGCAGAGTGAAAATTACTTTTTTAAAATTTTTTTTTTTTGGATGGTGAAAATAATCTTTTAATCTGGTTAAAAGATTGTGGTTATGATAGGCTAAGGTTAGGGTAACAGAGAGCTAGGTCTGGTTCTTACTCCCAGCCCCATGCTCCCAGAAATAAAACTCAGACTCAAAATATATTTAAAAATACCTTGGGCATATAGCTAGGCTCTTCTCTGACTAGAATCATAACTTAAAATAACCCATTTATTTTAATCAACATTTTACCACATGGCTAGTTACCTGCGCTCAGGAACCATGTGTCTGTCTCCTCACATCTTCACAAGTGGATCTTCTCGTGCCTGGCTCTATCCCAGAATACTTTCTGCCTTCCAGATGTCCACCTTCTACTTCCTCCCTAGACGATAGGCCGTAGGCTTTTTAAATGAAAAGTGATGCATTCATCCAAGAAACAAGACACAAGATATTCTCTACAATGTACCATGTGTGAATGAGAATCTGTGGTGTTATTTGTGGCTTATGAAGATCTCTTTGGTAAGTGCGATTCAAGAAAATACTAAATAGCCACTTAACAGAGTTATCCAAGGAAATTGGGGATTTACTTGATGTGTGGTTCCACACCGTTCTAGTTTGCTTTTCTTATGATAAACACCACAACTGAAAGCAACTTAGGGAGGAAAGAGATTTTGACGTCATAGCTCATGACTGAAGGAAATTGAGGTAGAAAATCAAGCAGGAACACAGCCAGGGACCCTCAGAGAATCTGTTTACTGGCTTAAGCAGCTAATTTTCTTACACAGCCCAGGCTCTTGTGTCTGGGGAAAGCACAGTGGCCTGGGTCCTCCCACATCATTTTGCAATTGAGAAAACCCCCTCATTGAAGATGCCCTCCAGCCAACCTAACGGAAGAAAATCCTCAATCTAATTCAGTCTTCATTGGGAATGTCAAGTTCACCAGCAAGATTAGGCAACACACATACTCACAGGCTTTGTGTATTAGGGTGTGTTACATTGTCATGTCTTCCCAAATTCTGGTATAGCAGGTTAGCTGGTAATGTCCACCCCAGTGGCTTATTGTAACAATTAGTAGTGCACTGCACATGCCAAAATATTTTGGTAAAGAGTCAAACAATGATAACTTTTTTTGTTGTTTTGTTTTCTTTTCTTTTTTGAGACAAGGTTTCTCTGTGTAGCCCTGGCCATCCTGGAACTCACTCTGTAGACCAGGCTGGCCTTGAACTCAGAAATCCACCTGCCTCTGCCTCCCAAGTGCTGGGATTAAAGGCATGTGCTACCACTGCCCGGCAAGAATGATAACTTTCTGGGCTGGTGAGATGGCTCAGCAAGTAAGAGCACTGACTGCTCTTCCGAAGTTTCTGAGCGCGGATCCCACCAACCGCATGGCGGCTCACAACCATCGGTAATGAGATCTGACGCCCTCTTCTGGTGAGTCTGAAGACAGCTGCAGTAAATTACTCCAGAGCCAGCGGGGCAGGCAGAGGTCCTGAGTTCAATTCCCAGCACCCACACACATGATGGCTCACGGCCATCTGTACAGCTACAGTGTACTCATACACATAAAATAAATAAAATAAATCTTTAAAAAAAAAAGAATGATAACTTTCATGACGACGACTATTAGGCTGGCGGCTTATTTAGACATTTTGCATAGCGTCGCCATGCAGGATGTTGAAAGATTGACACTTGAATTTGCGGTGTGTTAGAGCACACCATATATTCTGTTTTCATGATTACTTTGGGTCATAATTAGTTTTAGACAATAAAATATAAGTGATGTAGGTCTATATCATAATGAATATGTTAAGAGACTGCAGTCAGTATGTTTCCTATGAGTCGGGCACCTGAAATACAATTAGCTGGGCTAACCAGCTGAGTTTCAGTTTATTTGCTATGGCAATGTGTTTGATTTTTACTAACACTCAAACATGGCACAAATGATACATAGTGGAATGAAGATGGGGTCCTAAGCACATTTTCCAGGCATTGGGCAGTACCTCTAGACTCAGGAACCTTCAGAATGGGAGGAACTCACTGAAAAGGAAGGAGACAAAGCTCCACCATAAGCAATCTAAATCCTTTGTAAGGTGATAAGGGTTAGGAGCTGTTGAGAGTAGGCTCAACAGTAAGAGCACTGGCTGCTCTTCCAGAGGACCCAGGTTCAATTCCCAGCACCCACATGGTAGCTCACAACATCTAACTGCCATTCCAGAGGATCTGATGCTCTCTTCTAGCATCTCTGGGTACAAGTATATATGTGGTACACAGGCATTCATGCATCAAAAATCCATATATTTTAAACAAACAAACAAGAACAAAACAAAACAAAAAAACCTAATCAAATAAATCAAAGATAGAATACACAAAGATAGAATGGTTGTCATGTGAAGTGTGAGAAGTAAAGGTTAGGGCAGTTGAGGATATATGTCTGTGATGTGCCTGCATCTTAATCTTTGTTGGATATTAGAAATGACAATAAGGGCTGGACAGATGGCTCAGCAGATAAGAGCACTGATTGCTCTTCCGAAAGTCCTGAATTCAAATCCCAGCAACTACATGGTGGCTCACAACCACCCATAATGAGATCTGACGCCCTCTTCTGGTGCTTCTGAAGTCAGCAAGAGTGAACTTATATATAATAATAAATAAATCTAGAAAAAAGATGAAATGACAAGAAAAAAGTGGAACTTGATATGAGAGAAGAAGATGAGCGGGCTTTGGCAGGTGCGCTCAGGCAGTGCATTGAAGAAATAGGCTTCAGCCAAGGAAAAGCAGAAAGAGGAACTTTCACTAAGAAAGCCTGGCAGCAGATACTTACCCAGTGCCTACCAAGTTTGAGCAAGAGTTCTTAAAACAGGATTTCTGTTTTCAACTCCTTGAAGAACTGGTTAGAAAGGAAATGGGTTTTTTGGTTTCCTGTAGACACTCCCACAGAGGCATTTATGCTGCGGTACCTTTGAAGTATTTTTTAAGTGGCAATTTCACGAATAAAGGAGTAACACTTTTGTTTCTATTATAGATAGACTTTTTTTTAGATGAATTTATAACTCAAGCTTTATCATCTGTTTAGCACTTTTCCATAAATGGATTGGTTACTAATCTTTCTTGCCATGACAGCTGTTGGGTTTTCCTAGTACTTTCAGGAAATAATAGTTTTTAGGACCCTCCTTAGACTCTGAGTCATAAAAGAAAGATCTCCAGGATGTGTTAATTAATGACTTCCAATGGAAACAGAGAAGGAGGGTGTGGGGGAGTGATTGATATTTGCATCCTGTGGTAGTTGAGCGCAATTATGCCTTTGAAACCTAGAACAATGAGCTGCTTTGAAGACCAACTTCTCATATTCTTCAGTGCTTAAGAGTCTACTTATTCTGGGTGGCTGCAGGCTGCTTTGAGTCTTTAAATGAAAAAGCTTTTGTGTGCGAAGGTGAGAAATCTGCCTTCTTGGTCTCTTATTTATCATGATGCCTTGTCATGTTCAGCTACCACCAGAGTTTACACAGCGGCTCTCCAACTTCTGATTAGTTTGTTACCATGGAAACATGGGATCACATGAAAATACCCCTTTGGGTTTCAAAAGTAGTTTATCTCAGTCTCTACCTGTTTGGGAAGAATCCTCGAGTCACACTATACAGGATCCCATAGAACAGATACCACAGTATGAAGTACGTTTCCCTCAGGGAATACTTTCCATAGAAACCCTTGTGTCAACACACCCTGCCTTTCAAAATAGAAACGACTTCTGTTGTTTCCTATAATTACTCAGTAGGAATTATGTAAGTGAAATCTTTCAAGCCACCATCTTGTAATCAAATCCAATCGAGAAAAAGTGTGTGCTTCTCCCCTGACACGGTTACGCGGTACTGCTTAATGCAAAATCAAAGCAGGATGCAAGAGCAACATTCCACACTGTCAAGAAGTTATGGAGTAGAGGGTCCCTCACTGTGGCATTCCTGCGTCAACTGGGCTAGCATCTCCAAATACCAGCATTTCCATATACATTTTCTGTTGTAAACTTCCGATGGTTTGGGGGCTGAGGAGAAGGGTCCCTCTGCCTTTTGCTTTTAGAAATGGTCTTGGTTCTTTAAAGCATGGCCAGAGAAGGCCCTGTTTAGGATCGTGTGATAAGCATACCAGTTCATTCTTATTGATTTTACCCAAGTAGCATTATTGCTAGTGAGCACCTTCCCTAATCCATTCACTCATCACCCTTTTTGATTATCTATTCGAGGAGCTATGAATCAATAAGTGAGTCAGAAGACTGGTCTCTGGTTTTCAGGAATTCAAATACTTGTGGATAAACAACACCCTTTGATCCAGGGAAAATTTTAATTGCTCAGTGTTGGAAGTTTGTACTCACAACTGATTATATATGTGAACTTGGTCAGATCAGATTGATTGATGGCCTTGTGACAGGGTCTCAGTATCCATAGGAGGCTGGCTGAGAACTCCAGATCCTCCCTCCTGCTTCAGCCTCTGGAGTACTGCAAGTACACATCTGCACCACCGCGCCTGGCAACTGAAACAATTTTTGCCAGCTAAGAAGACGCTAGGTGTGAAATTGTTAATATAGAGAAGGGACAAATTTCCTCTCCAGCAAACTTATGTTTGAGGAATATATTCTATTTTTTTTCTGTAGGTGAACTTGGTTTCAATCTCAAATTCCTCTTTCATCTAGTAGTGAGAAATCTCATCTTGCAAATTTCAGATAAACTTAGTTGATATTGTGTGTGGTTATATGCTTCAGGCGCCATCCATCATGGTGCTTCGTTTTCTAGAGTAAGAGTTCAGGTCCAAAACTTGTGGTGATTATTAAAAGTAATAATCCATTCCCAATTATCTATTCCCTCTTTACCTCTGAATTCTACTGCATGCTTTCTTTTGCTGTAAGGCAGTGGTTCTCAACCTTCCCAGTGTTGTGACCCTTTAATACATTTAAGGGTCACAATGTTATGTTAATGTTGTGGTGACCCCCAACCATTAAATTATTTTGTTACTACTTTGTAACTGTAATTTTGCTAGTTATGAACTGTAATGTAAATGTCTGATTTGCAACCCCTCTAGGTGAGAATCACTGCTGTAAGGTAAGTGCTGAGAACTTATTACATATAGTGTACAGTAGCTGTGTTGAAGGTGTGGTTAGTATTCAAGGTAAGGACATCTTCAAGTACACAACACAAAAATTACTCTTTTAGGTTAGAAGATTTGACTACCTCGGAGCAGACACTTAACAGTTATCCATTAAGTTGGCATTTAATAAATTCTTGTTTCAGGTAAAATGGGCAAATTTATACAAAATTTCCTGGATTTACTATGTACCCTGTCTACAGAGAGAGGCAATTTTTCTTTTTAAAAATTATAGAAGGTTCAGGTACAGTGGCAGCTGGGAGACACATTTTTGTGAGCTGTTCTGTTAGATTCCTAATAACCCCTGAATAAGCTGAACGTTGCATTTGTCTCACCTTCCAGTCACAACACTGGCTTCTTACATACACCCCGAGGTTGTTATGGGTTGTATATTGAGGGTACAGAGGATTGCTTTCCCTGGACATATTAATAGTCCTATTCAATTTGAAATTAAGATTTGCAGTCTGAAAATTTCAGGCTTTAAATGCCCCTTAATAAAAGGCATATATATTGAGGATGAGAGTGATGACGTGGGACGTGGGTACTTTAGCTTGATCTCACAGGGAAAGAAGTTTGATGGCACACACTGGGGACAGAAAGGGGTAAGCACAGAATGCAAGAGATCTTTGGCATATACACATTCATTAGATGGAATAAAAGCAATACTGCGGAGGCAGGACTCCCAGAATTGGATTTTAAAATGAAGCTGTAGCCCACGCTCAGGGTCACCACCAGCCCCAGCCCCTCCTCCTATTGAGTTCTCATAGACTCAGCACCAACCCCAGCCCCTCCTCCTATCGAGAATCTCATAGGCTCAGCACCAACCCTAGTCCCTCTTCCTATCAAGACTCTCATAGGCTCAGCACCAACCCCAGCCCCTCCTCCTATCGATAATCTCCTAGGCACAGCTCCTAAACCAGCTTGAGGTTGGTTCTTCGTGCTCTCCCTCCTATCCCCCATTATGGTACCTAGGTGCTACTGCCACCTGCCTCAAATAGCTCCCTCTGCTCCAGCCCATCACCCTCCTTCTGGTACTTTTGGTCCACGCTAGCCCCACCTCCTACCAAGGACCCTATAGCCACCATAATTGAAGCAGACCCAGATAAGCTCCATGTTCTCTTCCTCTCCTCTTCCACTTTAGTCACGCAATACCACACCCAACCTCAGGCCTTCCGTACATCTGAAATCCTGTATTTAGGTCCCCACCGGTGAATTTCTGAAACCCTATTCCACCTGCACCCTTCCTCCAATCCCCAGACATAGCTGGAGTTGCACATGCTCCTTCCAGGCCCAGTTGCCTGTACTGTTTCCATTCTGCAGGCTTGGCCCCATTACCAGACCCTGTGTGATGGCTATTCTCAGTTGTCAAGGTGACTACGTCTGAAATGAGCTGACATCCCAAACTGCAGAGCATACGTGTGAGAGCTTCGCCTAACATGAAGTAGGAAGGGGCACTTTCAGTCCAGATCTTTGGGGTAGGAAGTCATACTTTTCGTCTGTGCTGCACCTTCTGCTAGAATCGGATATAAGGACAGGGAAGAAGGAGCCCTTTGCTCTCTGTCTACTTGCTGTCATCTTGCTAGCGAGTCTGTTCTTTTGCTGGCATTGGAGCCTACGTCTTCAGGATTCCTGCGTATACTGAAGGCCAGTTGAGTCATCCAGCCTCATGGACTGAGCAATTTCTGAATTCTGTTCATTGTTGGGTTAGCTGGACCACAGCCTGTAAGTCATTTTATTTCCATCTAACACACACACACACACACACACACACACACACACACACACACAGAGAGAGAGAGAGAGAGAGAGAGAGAGAGAGAGAGAGAGAGAGAGAGTTATTACAACCATGACTAAACACACCCTGTGTGCCAACCCAGCCTGATCTGCCATCCAGAGCCTAGCCAAACCCACCAAATCCAACAGGCAAAGCCCCGATCATGAAGCCTATGCCCAGATGTAGTCTTATGAGTTCCTGAACCCTAGCCCACCCACCTGTACCCACCGTAACCCTCAGATATCCCTGATTATACTTCCTGTATACTGGTTCAGTCTGGTGTCCATAGTCTACCTGTACCATATCTAACCTCTACATGTTACCAGGGAAGTACCTCTGTGCTAGAATCCAGCCTGGTAAGCTCCTGGAACCTACCCATGCTACCCCCAATCCTTATATAATATATTATATAATATATTCAATATATTTATATGA
>JADRCD010214956.1:0-26300 GCA_019843815.1 Montemys delectorum
GAGAGAGAGAGAGAGAGAGAGAGAGAGTGTGTGTGTAGGTAATTCTTCCATCATGGGATCTGAAGATCAAACTCAGGCCATCGGCTTGCACAGCAAGCGCTTCTGACCAGTGGGCCACCTTGTAGACACGTGTTGTCCTTGGTTTTAAAGCTTTGTTAATAGTCTCTTCTGTTAATCACAAACCACTCTCTCTTTTTAGTTGTGTTTATGAGCATTTACTATTTGAACCTATCTGAATTCTTTCTATTTATTTTCTTCTCTTCCTTTTCTTCTGACACCTTTGTGATTTCAATCTTTGTGAACACACTGAACTTTTTTGGTAGCCTTGTGTGGAGACTGCTCCAGGCAACTTGAGAGAAATGGATTGATATATTGTAATGTTTTTGCTGTGAGCACTTTATACATGACTCAGATGTAATTTATCCGTATGTTACTCAAGTCCTGTCTACTGATGCCACATCTCACCCAGCACTTCATTGAATTCCCTTCAGTTTAGATGTTTGCATCTTCGGCTGGGTCTCTCTGGACAACATCATGTACATGTTTTGAATACTTACATCTTCTTCATGGGTAAATCCTAGTGCAAGGATACAAGAAGGCCAATGTCTCAGTGTGGCATGCTGATGGACTGGAGGATGCCTTTAAACCCCTCTGCTTATTTCCATCCAGGTCCTCAAAGGATTAGCAAAGCTGAAGTTAGTAAGGTCACCATGGATACCCACACTCTTATTGTCTCAGACCACCACATATTAGTCTGTTTTATCTGATGCCACCTCCGTTCTCTCGTTTCTGTTGCTATCTTTCAGCTTGTTCACATCTAAACCCTGGATGACTTTGATTACTGATTAACTTCCTTTTTGTTCAGCTTCATGAACCCCCTTTAGTCCTCCTTGAAAAACAGGTTTTGTGGAGACACCCTCTCTCCGTTTTTATTTCTACAGGAGCGTTTTATCTTTCTTTCAGTTACTGAAGACAGTTCTGCTGGGTGAGTATTTTTGACTTGCATGTTTCTCCCTTTGGAAACATTAAAGTATCTCATCCTGTCCCTAACAATGTCTCTAGGAAGTCTCCTGCCACTCCCACTGGAGTCTCCTTGTGTGTTCTAGTCTCTCGATGCCTTTGGACCCTCTCTTTGTCTTTGATCTTTGGAGCTTTGATGAGAGTTGGTCATGGTGTGAGACTGACCCTTCATTGATCTCCTGAATCTGGGCATTTATGACTTTCCTTGGGTTTGGATTGTTTCCTCGAAAGATTTAAAACGTAAATGATTTTCTGTACTCGCTTGTGAGCTCCACTGACACAAACCTGTGCCCTTTTCATGTTGTCCGGGGCAGTACTTCTTTCTCTTTCGGCTTTGTCTTCCACGGTGAGTGCATTCCCAAGCAGTCTATCTGTGAGCTCTGAGACTTTTGTTCGGTCAGACCTAACATTGCTCACAGTAGCACACACATCATTTCACATGACTGCTTTCCATCTTAGGCAATTCTGTATGAATTTTTAATTATGAATTTCTTTGACAAATTTCTTCAATCAAATTTGGAATTATTTTCCTTTATTTTTTTCAAAGTTTGTTGTGCTTCTTCCAAATTAAAAGATATTTTCAGTTATTGTGGAGTTAATACTGCCCATATATTTACGTTCAGTCTCTGGCATTTTATCTTCTCCAGTAGGCAACGCCATGTTTTCCTGATTCCTATTGATCTTTATCTTGCATCCATACCGTGAATTGATGAAGCATATATTCCAGTCTTTGCATTCTGGCAGTAACTGAGAATGTCTCTCCACAGGAAGTTTGTTCAATAG
This sequence comes from Montemys delectorum, assembly GCA_019843815.1. Lineage (NCBI taxonomy): Eukaryota > Metazoa > Chordata > Mammalia > Rodentia > Muridae > Montemys > Montemys delectorum. Next base: position 1,804 of record JADRCD010214956.1, read on the forward strand.
TTCACTGCAGACTGTGAACAATGATCCCTATGTTTGTGACTACTATTGCCATTGTGGTCCTGGAGACACCCTAAGGCCATGACATGGGCAGCACATTCTGTGGGAGCAAAGAGAAGGAATCTAATGAGCTTTGAACTTGGCTTAGCAGCATACTGGAATTTTGTGACTCTCAAGACTGACCTTGGTCTAGAAAAATGCAAAATCCCCAAGTTACTGAGACTTTTCTGCTCCTGAGGCATTCAGAACCAAAGCTGCCATCACCCAGCTGTGACACAAGCTGGTACTCGGGCAGGGAGTCCATGAGTCCATCATGGTACTGATGTAGATGCTTGCTTATATCGTTGTATCGGCCAGGAGACAGATGTGTGAGGTGTGTCTAGTGCTGTCTGTGTATCCAGTGTTGGGGTCTTAGATAGAGTTATTTGAATATGGCCCTCCTCATTCCCAGTTTATGTTTATGCATGTTATGCTAATGAGAGTGGGGGAAGGGTATAGAGGAAATGCCAGACTGTTCTTCCTACCTCCATGATGGATTCTCTCATACAACAACAGGTTTCATTTTGTCTTCCCATGCACATACATTATTGTGCTTTCTCGTAGTCATCCCTCACTAACAGACCTTATGCAGGTCCTCACTGGTTCCATCTCGCCCCACATCTGCTTTTATGTTGTGTATATTTTTAGGGCATCAATTCCACGTGACCTGTCTCGGAGTTCACATACTCTTTTCTTCTATTTGATAAATTCTTCCGCTGACACTGTTGAGAAAAAGGAAAACAAAAACACAGTATTTGCCTTTTTGAGTCTGGGTTTAATCTTGCAGGTCCACACAGTTACTGGCAGCAGCAGGAGCAAGCCCGTGGACCCAGCTCCGTTGGCTGAGGAGATCCTTCAGTCTTTGAGGGATCTTGACTTGGGTTAAACTGAACCCTTGGCCTTGCCACAGAACAGAATTTCAGGATGAGCTGGTATGAAACACAGAGTTTATTAAAAGATATTTTCCCCCAAGGGACTGGAGAGATGTGTTTGCCGTTAAGGGCAGTAGCTGTTCTTGCAGTAGACCTGGGCTTGCTTCCTAGCCCCAGCATGGTGGCTCACAACCATCTGTAACTCCAGTTCCGGGGGATTTAATTTGTCTTTTGTTCTCCTTGAGCACTACAGGTCTGTGATGCACATACATCCACCCAGGATCAAGCACCTACACAGAAAACAAAATAAAAGTTTCAAGGATATTTTCAGCCTTAATTTTTAAGAGTTAAGAGAAAGGACATCCCTCAGAAAGAAGGACACACCCAGAGGCATAGGCAGGGCTCCTCAAGAACAGTAGCCATGTGCACAACTCTGTAGGTTTTGAAGTCAGGGCCTTCCAAAGAGTTCCATGAAATCACAGGGTGGTCAATGAGCGTAACTGGCAGGATTACAAAATGCAAAAGCAAAGTTTTTATTTCACCAGGACAGTGGGCGTTAGGATAGCTTCATTGTGAGCAAACTTAGCAGTTTTTCTTGTAAGGATCCCAGAAAATTTTCACGAAAGGAGTAAAGCCGTATAGGTCACACAAGCCTGGGTCTTAAGCATGGTTCATTTCTGTTTTAATGTAAAATACATTTGTATGAACGGCTCATTGCCTCTGCGCTGGCAACCTTCCCAGAAGTGCTGTCGTGCTAGGACTCGTGATCTTCAGCTGATAACAGGCCTCCACCTCAATGAGGTGTGCTTTTTCCTTTTGTGTCCCATAATCCTCCTGTCTTCCCATTCAGCCTCAATTCTCTGCAAATGACACAGTCCCATTTATCTTTAAAGCATGAATAAAACCCTATTAAGCAATCCTGCCACCACCTGTCCATGGACCCCTAGGCTGACTCTATTCTTCAACTATTCTGAAAAATTCCTGGGTAAGCTGAGTGCAGGTGTCTGTGGATTGCTGACTGGAATTGCTTAGCATGGGCCTCGGGGAGCCGTGTGGCTGGACTGTAAGGTCGCTCCGCTCTTTTAGCTTTTGAGGCATCTGGTTTCATTTTCATCCCCACCAGCAGCGAAAGAAGACTGCCTCACCAGGCACCAGCATTTTCTAGTCCCATGTTTCAATGAGGAGAATCATTCTTACGGTACTGAGATGGAATCTCGGTGTCATTTTGATCTGTACATCCCTGAGCAGCTAAAGATGTTGGACGTTCTCTGGACATTGATTGGTGATTTATGCTTCTTTTGACAACAGATGAGAGGACAGTTTTCCTGGAGGTTTTGTTTGTTATTTTGTGGTTTTGTTTGTTTGTTTTGTTTTTGAGATAGGGTCTTACCATCTACCTCTGGCTGGCTTAGAACTCACTATGTAGACCAGATGGTCCTGGAACTCAGAGAGGACCCCCTGCCTCAGCCTCACCAGTGTTGGGATTAACATCATACACCACCATACCCAGCCTGGAATATTTTTTTATGTTTAATTCATTCTACGTATTTTTATGTTCTGGGTGTCAATCCTCTGACAGATGGGCAGCTGGCAAAGCCTCCCTCCCATTCTGAAGGCTGTCTTGTTTCCCTGTGAACTGCTCCTACTCCTTCTATCTGCCAACACTTGCTGTAACTCCCTGAGCTATCTAGTCCTTTGCAGAAAGTGCCTGCCTGGATGTCTAGCTCTGGTGTTTACAGTTGTGTTTTCAAGCCTTATAGCATGGTCTTGCTGTGGCGCAGCAGCTAAGTTCAGTCATGAATGAGCTAGCATCCAGTTTTCTCCGGTCTGTCCTCAGCATGCACGTAGGGACATATGCATAGACAGATGTGTGACATGCAAGTACCAGCAGATGGATGATGTGCACACACATGGCAAATAGAACCCCAAAGCATCTCATTCTCTCCTTCGCTTTTGTGGCTCCGTCTGGGCTCACAGCCTGAAATACCTGTGGGGTAAAAGGTGTGTTCTGGAAACAGTGTTCCCTTCACAGACCCTCAACGGAGTCAAGAGATCTGAACGCAGGCTCTGATGGAGCTGCTGTGTAGTTAAAATAGTGACTACATCAAGGAGAAAATCCTCCCCCGGAGAGGCTGCAGGTCCCTGGTCTTCATAGCTTTACTACAGGGGTAGCTGCTGCTTTGGGTTCTTGACTTACATGTGGTGGGGGAACAGGACATACACACAGTTGTGGAGGTCAGGGGACAACTGTGGGAGTCGATTCTCTCCTTTCACAGTGTGTGCTCCAGAGCTTCCTTCTCAAGTCTGTTTGACCACAGCCTCCTTTCCTTCTGAGTCCTCTTGCTGCTCAAGCTTTAATGGCCATCATAGCTAGACCAATAACAAGCACAGCACTACGGGGTTCCTTGTATGGTGAGAGTTGCACATTCCGGTTTGCCTCATGTGTCTTTGCAAAACTTTAGTTTAATTTCCACTTCCAAAATGGTGTTTATTTGGGTTTGTTGGTTTGTTTGTTTTTCCCAGTGTGTTGTTAGGATTTTCATAGTTCTGATAGGAGAATAGCTTCCAAATTCCCAGTCCTCAAGTGCTGTCCTGTGTTGTGGGGTTATTGTAGAAACCGTCAAGCTGGAATCCTTGAATTATTAACCTGTTCATCACAGATATTTTACATATTCTATAGTTCATGTGGAAATAATCATGATTTCCTTACTTCTCTACTAACAAAAAACATCCCATTGACTTAATTTAAATGTTTCAACCAACCACATGTTTCTGAGGGGCAGGGGAACCTCTTTGCTCACGATTTGTCACTATTGTTAAGTACAACAAAATTCACTGGATCCATTTTTGTGAAGAAGTTTTTACTTTAAATTTAAAGCAAGGTTACAGCGTAGTTCCCTTTCATGGGGCATCATTTTTTCATATTTGAGCACTCTAAAATTGTTGTGAATAACAAACTGTTGAAAACTAAGCCTTCTGGGCCAGAGTACCATTGAAAGGAAGGGTGGGGACATTTTAAGATTTTTGGTAGGTTAAACCAACTAAAAAGAAATTTTCTTTAAAATGAAGTCTACAAGTCACCAATGTCCAGGTGACCCAGAGATGAAAACTAGCAGCACATATTACAGCTAAAAGATATACAGTCAGCTGATAGCTCAGGAGTTAGGAGTCCATACTTCTCTGGCAGAGGACCTGGTCTTGAGTCCAGGAAGGCATGAAGGGAAGTTCACAGCTGCCTCTGACAGTAGCACCAGGAAGATGCAACACCCTCTTCCTGCCTCCATGGTTCATCTGGACTCACATCCTCACCCACGTAATCCATAGCACATAATCCATGAAATTAGAAATAAAGCTGGGTGGTGGTGGTGCACACCTTTGATTCCAGCACTTGGGAAACAGAGGCAGGTGGATTTATAAGTTCCGGGCCAGCCTAGTCTACAGAGTGAGTTCCAGGACAGCCAGGGATATACAGAGAAACCCTGTCTCAAAAAAAAAAGAAAGAGAGAAAGAGAGAGAGAGAGAGAGAGAGAGAGAGAGAGAGAGAGAGAAATTAGAAATAAAAATACATATTTTTAAAAGATTAGGTTTTGTTTCCACATTAGGTTCCAAGTCTCCTGGATGCAGGTACAGAGCTGTTTTCGTTTGTTTATTTGTCTGTTGGTTGTTGTTTTTAAAAGCTATATTTTGGTCATTGTCCACATGAGTAGATTCTCAATTTTAAAAAACAACAAGCACCTCACAGTTACCTAGGCACACAGAAAGAACCCACACATTGTCTGTCTTTATATTCATGGGTCCAGAGTGACCTCAAGTTTTTTTTTAACTCCATTAACAACAGCTTTTACATATAAATGAAGACATTAAAAAGAAATTAAGAAATAAAATATCAGTTAAGAATCATGTTCCTTGTAAGTAAGCCATTTTTGATAAGTCTAAATAGTGTCTGGCTCGGAGGCCATTCTCCCTCGCACCTGTGATGGCAAGGCTTCCGTTTACAGGCTGACGGGGCCGGAAGGAGACTTTGGAATGCGCCCTAGATGAGGGCTGAGCAGAGGGAGGGGTGCAGTTTCTCTGCCTGTCCAGTAAGAAGAGAAGGTTAGCCAGTCTTTTTAGGATTTATTTATTTATGTCTTGTTTTGTTATTGGGTTTTTTGCTTGGTTGGTTGGCTTGGGTTTTTTTTGTTTTTTGTTTTTTGTTTTTTCGAGACAGAGTTTCTCTGTGTAGCTCTGGCTGTCCTGGAACTCACTCTGTAGACCAGGCTGGCCTCAAACTCAGAAATCCGCCTGCTTCTGTTTCCCAAGTGCTGGGATTAAAGGCGTGCGCCACCACTGCCCAGCTTGTTGTTTTTAATATGTGAGTGTCCTGTCAGCACCCATATCTGCTTGCCAGAAGAGGGCATCCGATTCCGTTGTAGATGGTTGTGAGCCACCTTGTGGTTACTAGGAATAGAACTCAAAACCTCTAAAAGAGCAGCCACTGCTCTTAACCACAGAGCCATTGTCCCAAGGCTTGGCCAGTCTTGATGCACAGGCTGAAAAAAAATCTCCTCTTACTGATTCCTAGTGTCCTAAATGAAGCAAACCTGAAGAAGAGGAAAGCCCGCCCAAGTCGTAGGACACCCCGCCCAAGTCCTAGAACATTGTGTCCAGCTGTTAATTTTGCTGTCCTACTCTGTGAACCACAGGTCCTTCTGAGGGCGGCCCTCCCATGAAGCTGACATAACCACACCCAGCCTCCACGTTCACCTGCACAGTTTTCTTGGGAGATGAAGCTGCTTAGCCTCTCTCTCCTCACGGTGACCATTCTTCTTTGTTGTAACATGGCTCGGCCAGAATTAAAGAAGAAGAACGGTGAGGCACAATGTCCCTGGGGTGGCTTGCGTAGGGGGACCTTCCCTCGGAGAGGTCCAAGGAACCCACTTAGTACTGGATGCTCAAAGCGGAGGTTCACAGTTCATCGGCCCCCAAGGCTCACCTTGTGATATTCTTTTGCAGCTTTTTCCAAACCTGGGTATTGCCCAGAGTTTCGTGTTCCCTGCCCCTTTGTCCTTATACCCAAATGCAGGCGTGATAAAGGCTGCAAGGATTCCCTCAAGTGTTGCTTCTACTACTGCCAGATGCGCTGTGTGGATCCATGGGAGAGTGCTGATTAGGTAAGCAGCCCTCAAGACGCTATTCTACACGCTCCTTCTAGAACCTGTGTGTGGAGCCACTTGCCTTCTAGGCAGCTGTGATCTGTTTGTATCTCTAGACAGCACGGCAATCAAAGCATCTAAGTTAATTAGGATTATCCAGAGATTGCCTCCTTCCTCAGAAGAGGTACCCTCATTGCCTGGGTGGGCATCAGCTATTCCTGTATGCCACCTCTGCAAGGGATAATCGCTAAGCTCCTCCTCGACTGCTACTGAATGTTTCTTATCCTTATTGTCAGTGGCCTCTTTTCATATCTTATAGCAATGAAGCATTTCACACTTAATACCTTAAATTATAAAGAGATTCTGAAATTGTAATTTCTTACTTGGCACTTACAGAGCCACTTACTCTTAGCCCTTAATTCACCGACATCACATCGAAGTTTTCATAGATAGAGAGCACATAGCAGGACCCAGAGCATGGTGACCAGGTGACCCAGAACCATGTCCCCAGCACCGTTTACATCTGTTCTTATCTCTGTTCTTTCTAGACAAACCTGAGAAGACACATGTGATGTAGTTTCAGTCAAGGATAGCTGGCCTTTGTGTCCTCCTCCAATAGGCCCATCCTGAAACCAAAATTTAAGTGCTTATTAATGTGAGTACAAAATAAAGGAATAAAGTGTTGTGTATTTGTCTATTTTCTGTTGCAATAAAAAAAAAAACTACCTTAGGCTGGGATTTTACAAATATGGAAGTTTTACAACCCTGCACTGCAAAATATGAAAGAATGCCCACAAAAGAGAAAGGAAGTTCTATTATGGAAAACACAGGGAAGGATTAATTTCATGAGAGGAATGAGTTAATTATTAGATACTTTTCATTGACTTGACAAGATGCAAGAGTATAGGGAGGGAAAGGTGTGCTTGGAATCATAGTTTGAAGATGCTGTCTGTCCACCACAGTGGAAATGGCACAGTCCGTAGCAGATATCTGACAAATGAGATTTCAAACCAAAGAGATAAAGAGGGCCTCTGTGTATTAATAAGGAGAACAAATCATTAAGATATGACAATTATAAATACATATACACAAAACACTGAGACACTCAATTTCAAATAGCAGACAATAAGAGGGCAATCTAAGTCAGGCGGGTCCAGACAGGATGATAGGGAGGACTGGATACCCCACTCTCAACCACACTCAAAGTCAAAGGGAAACTTCAGAGTTAAACTATACTGGAGATCAAATATACTTAACGGGTATCTATGGGATAGTCAACCCAGTTAAATTTATTTTCATCAGATTTATATATACATATACATATATATGTATATATAGTAGGTCACAAAGCAAATCTTAATAAATAAAAAGTAATTAAAATAACTTCTTGTATATTGTCAGGTCACAGTACAGGGAAACCAGAGGTCAGGAGCTATGCTCAAAGACTTCCACGATACATTCTTGGGTGGAGTGATGAGGGGAAGAGCATCCATAGAACAAAATGAAAGTGAGAACCCAACTTTACCTTTGCAAAGCAGCTAAGGCAGTTCTAAAGGCAAAGTCGCAGCTACTGGAGTTTATACAGTGAGTCACTGTGAAGATCAGGAAAGGAATTTAAAATGAGAGCATCATTTCGGAGACTCGTAGGAAAACAGGTGAGGCAGTTCTAACAAAACTTATATTCATCAAAGTTTGCTTTTCAAGAAATCCAAGAAATCTTAAATAAATAGCTTCGAGGATATTAGACAAATAATGACAAGCCAAGCTGTAAAGAGAATCTCTTATAAGCATCACCTGTCAATAAGAAAGCTTATGACGAATGAGCTGAGGCTGAGACTAGGACGTGGGACAGACAGGGATTCAGCAGGGATAGAGAGAATTCTGGGAAATAGTGAGAGGCTCAGGAGATTCCTTGGGAACACAGAGGAAACCAGCAGGCAGCTGAACTCAAGACAGAATAAAGGAGAGACTCGCCAGCCAGATGCTGAGGAAGAAGCAGGCCAGGACTGAAGAACGGTTACTAACCCACAGGTAGCTGAACCCAAGCTAGAATAAAAAGGATAATAAGTTAGGAGCAAGTCAGAGAGAAGCCAAAGCTTATGGCCTAGGCAGTTATCAATAAGTAATTAGTCTCTGAATCATCATTCTTGGAGCAGGTGCTGAGAGGAAAAAAATGGACTTACATTTTCCACCAAGCTCAAAAGCAGTGCCTGGCAAGAAATATAAAGATCAGGGAGGAAATGCATTAAATAGAGACTAAAAGAAAAGCAACTGCAGAGCCATAGAATCAGGACATGGCACTGGCACAAAAACAGACACTGAGGCCAGAAGAACCAGAAATAAACCTGTGAGGATGCAGCCATCTGAGTTTCCCCAAAGGTGCCAAAACCCACTCCTCTGGCACTGCCATCCACAGCACAGACAGTTTGTCTTGTAGACTCAGGCCAGCTTCACTCCAGAGCTGCTACTGTCCTCAGTGGTTGCCCCGCAGTTCCGGCATCTCCAATCTCCTGAGATCTTCACTGAAACTGAGCTCCACCCTCACCAATAGCCTCCTGGGCTCTCTTTTCGGGGACTCGGACCCTGCCTTCCCATCCCAAGCCTCAGATCTTTCTCGTGACACTTTTAGTCCAGGGTTCTCACTGCAGTAAGACTGGACTGTCCGGCGCAGTCCCCAACCAGCAGGGAGGCAAACGCAGGACAACCAGGTTCCTTCTCAAGGCAGTTTAATCAGGAGTTGCTTCTTTCCAGGCAGTGACCCCTACCCCGCCTGGGTTCGGGCTTATAAGCACTAGTGCATGCCAATCATCGAAAACCACGTATCATCTCTCCATAGGTCCCTTTTCGGTCACCAGATCTTGCCGGACAATTGCACTGCCTCATGCCCAAATAAGGAGTTGTTTTTCTCGGGATGCACACTCCCGCTGGCGCCATTACCAGGTGTGGCTCTCAGCTTACTACACTGGACCTTCCCCAGTAGCCTCTTCCAGACTATCTTCATGGAGACTCTGACCTTGCCACTCAGGGTCAGGCCTCAACTGCCCTCCATGACCCCTTTATCCCTTCAAAACCAGCACCACTTGGGAAACCCTTGCACAGTGCCAAGCCTGGCTGCCGACAGCAGGACCACAACTTCTATGTGTAGACTCTGAAGAAATCCTCCCCTAACGGTACCAACTCAATGATGTGGTCTCTTATTAATCATAGCTGCTTCTTCAGCCCTAGCTAAGTGACGTTGACTGTCCCAGTAATGCAACGTTTTTTCTTCCACAGATTGTTAATTCTAATGTATTACATAAAAAGCCCCAGACAGTCTTTGCTTCCCTCTGAAGCTTCAGAAGTCATATCTCCATTGTGTGTACCTATTACCATCCAAGTACTAGCCAGTCCCAACCCTGCTTAGCTTCAGAGATCAATCAAGATGGGGCATATTTAGAATAGTATGGCTGTAGGCACCTGTACCTGTGTCAATATTCCTATTTTCCAAACTTCCATGGCAACTCATTGGGCTTTAAGTACTGAATGGCTTTCCCAACCCAAAGCTGCAAAATGCTTCTACACTCTTTATCCCCCCTCCCCCACAAAAGAGGGTCCAGTCCACAGGAGCAAGATTCTACTCTCTGCTCTCAATTTCTGTTCTAGATTTCTGTTGCTGTGATAAAACACGGACCAAACACAACCTAGGGGAGAAAATGTGCCTTTGTTACTTCTTTGTTGCTGTATGGAGACACTACGCCCAAAGCAACTCACAGAAGGAAGAGCCTATGGGGGTTCACAGTTTTAGAGAGAGAGAGCCGAGACCATTGTGGTGGAGCAGGGCAGCAGGCAGGCATGGTGCTGGAGCAGTATCCTAGAGCTTACATCTAGAGACATGGTCACCAGGCAGAGAGAGAAAGAGAGTGAGAGTGAGAATGAGAAAGAGTGAAAGAGAGAGAAAGCAAAAGAGAGAGGGGGAGGGAGAGAGAGCAAGAGAGAGAGTGAGAGAGAGGGAGAGAGAATGAGAGAGAGATCAAGCAAGAGAGAGAGAGGGAGAGAGAGGGATAGAGAGAGCAAGAGAGAGAGAGAGCTCAAAGCATACCCCCAGTGACACAGCTCCTCCAACAAGGCCACACCTCCAAATCCTTCCCAAATAGTTCCACCAAATGGCAACCAAGGATTCAAACCTATGGTCCTATGGGAGCTATTCTCATTCAAACCACCACAAAATGGCTTATTTAGTTTACACATCCCAAACATGGTATGTCATTAAAGGAAGTCAGGACAGGAACCATGGAAGAAGGTTGTTTACTGGCTTCTTTCCCCTGAATTGCTCAGCCCAGTTTTTGACAAAGCCTAGGCCTATCTACCCAGTGAATGGCACCATCGTCAAAGAACTGAGCCCTGCCTCATCAATCATAAACCAAGAAAATGCCTCCACAGACATGTCCACAGGCCAATCTGACGGAGGCATTCTCTCAACTGAGGTCCCCTCTTATCAGAGGACTTTAGATTATGTCAAGTCGACAAAATTCAATGGACACAACCTGTCATAAAGTACAAAATTACACAGGGGGAAATCCCATTAGGCAGCCCCAGAACAGCTCCTAAAATGACAAAACAGCATTGTTGAAGTTATGAGTGAGGAGCAACAGATCTCTCATACATCGGTGCTTTTTAAATTGTTACATTGTATTGGAGAACTGCTTGCCACATTCATGACAGTAGAACATATCTACTCTCTGTGCCCTCTACCCCATCAATCCAGAATTCCATCTCTAACTACATTCTCACACTTACATTCTCAAAAATAAATGTGCAAGGATATTCATGGCAATGCCCCTTATCGGAGTCAAAGCTAGAAAGTGGATGCATATAGTTCTGCTGATCTGAGTTTTACTCTTTGTTTTTGGTTGGTTGGTTTGGGGTTTTGTTGCTGTTGTTCACTTGTTTGTTTCGTTGGTTGACTGTAAAAGTATTTCTGGTGGCTTTTCTATGCCCCCCTTGTTCCCAAATAAATGTCACAGACACCTTATATTTATTAACAAGTTGCAAGCACTAGAACTAGGCAGATAGTCATTGATTCTAACCCAGTCATGCTGGCCTGTACTACCGCCCAGTCATTTACCCCATTACTTGTCATCTGAGTCCTTTTGCATTTTAATAACACACCAAGTCAAATTTATGCTTCTCATATGCTAATGAATATGAGACTGTCCACTGAACATGGTTGCCCTACCAGTGCCCACATGACTGATTTATAGACCACTATTACATTGTTAAATTTGGCTGTAAGCTTAATATTCTTCCTTTTGTTTTCCTTCTGCCACCCTTTTAACTATACAGCTCAGACTAGGTCAAGAACTCAAATCTGACTATTTCTAGCTGAGCCAGAGTGTCAAAGGGAGGGGGTGTCAGGAGTAGATGGTGCTGTGGGCTCAGGGATATAGGGGCTCAGGAGCCTCTGGTGAATGGTTACTCTGGAGACCTTGCAGACATGATCCTACAAGAAGCAGAGGAAGCGAGGTGCCAGGAGCAAAGATAGGTTATTACCACTGGCCCTATGAACAGGGCTAGCCATGTAATGACTGAAGACTACCAGAAAGAGTAGAACAGAAATGTGCCCTGGTTGTATTGGAGGAGTTCCTCAGACAGTCTGTGGAGTGACTCGATATGGGAGAACTGGCTGCTTCCCTGTGGGATGCTCTGTGGAACCATGTGAGGCTATGAAAGTAAAGGCCCAGTTGAAGCAGCCTGTAAGGCTGGAGATGTCCTGGATGAAGATCTTGAGGAAATACCTGGGCTTGGCAGGATTCTGGAACAGATATAATAAGCTGGACTGCATGTCTGCCTCACCGCTACAGGGCCCAAGCTCCGCCGGCAAGCCACGCGGGCGAGGCAGAGCACAGGCTGTGTAACAGGGGTCCTAGTTCGTGTTCCCCTGGGTGCGGTCTCAGAACCAGTGCAGTCTGAGACAGATGCTGTGGTTCCGAGTCTCCTTCGTATCCAGGTGCCTCTGGGGTACCGCTGGAAGTTGGGACAGGGATCCGCAGGACCACGCTTCCCCTCAGGGTGTCTAAGCCAGGCAGGAAGGGGATGACCGAGCCGGCAACAGGGGGCAGAATCTGGTTTGGTTCCAAGTGAAAGCCCCGAGTATGGAGGGGCTGGAAGAAAGAAGGCCTTCACCAGGAGATTTAGGTGGGGCTCTTTACCACAAAAGCAACCCCCCACCACACCATGATCCTTGACAAAGGAGATGGTCCTTGCTTGTCCAAACTGTTTTTTGTTTGTTTGTTTGTTTTTGTTTGTTTGGTTGGTTGGTTTTTGTTTTTTTGAGACAGGGTTTCTCTGTGTAGCCCTGGCTGTCCTGGAACTCACTCTGTAGACCAGGCTGGCCTCGAACTCAGAAACCTACCTGTCTCTGCCTCCCAAGTGCTGGGATTATAGGCATGTGCCACCACCGCCCGACCCCAAACTGTTTTATTTGATGGTGAGTATGAATGTACACGCCTAATTCAGGATGAACTAGGGATTAAATACCTTTTGGGGGAATGAATGAATGTCCTGGAAAGGAATCTTATTGGCTGAACACGCGGGCGTTACTAGATACCTCATTAGCATGGGAACTCCAGGTTTTTATGCTCCTTGACTGATAGAGTCCTTTCAGTAGGGTGTCATGGTCACGTGCTCCAGATCAGGTAGTGTTGCAGGGAGCTTGCTCCACGAACAAATGCTGAGATTTCCCCAGGGTTTGAGCCTGCTTAACCTCACCAGATCTGCTGTCTGGTGGCATGGTCCACTTGCCCATATATATATATGTGTGTGTGTGTGTGTGTGTGTGTGTGTGTGTGTGTGTGTGGGTGTGGGTGTGTGTGTGTGGGTGTGTGTGTGTGTATAAAACACATATATGTGTATGTATATCTATATCTACATATATAGATATATTTGTTGTTGTTGTTAAAATAAAGTTAAGGAGTTTAGGGAGAATTTTTTTCCTTAGGTATGCAATTGAAACTTTTAGGCCCATGATCTTGGCAGTTAGTGGAGGAGAATCCCAAAATCAGGGAAAGGGGACAACCTAAAGAAGTTTAAAATCTTGAGCTTGTGGATTGCATAGTGGAAAGCTCTAGCAGAGTTAGACTAATAGTTTATCAGAACTCCACTGGTCAGTGTTCCAGATGTGAACTTTGAGGTCTTAATACAACAGCAGCATATCGAGAGGGGAGTCGAAAGCATGTTTAAATTCCTTCTACATATCTTAAATCACTTTCCCATCACCATTTAAGCTTTCATATCCTCCAACCTTTATAACTTGGATTTGCCAACTTTCAGACACTTTCTTAGAACCTCAAAACTTAAGCTGCTGCATCCTCAAACCTGAGATAAATTTTACATCTTTTTTTTTTTTCTATCCGGTTGTTTCCCATGAGACACAGGTGGCTGATTACTGGGAGTAGTCACTGTAAAGTGAGTTCCATTAGAGAAAGGAATAGTAAAAGGTTACTTTGAAACCTTATTTTTAACTCTGGTAACAAGGTAGCCTGCGTCCAGACTTGGTCTGGCAGCTCTAGGAGAGTGAGGCTTGAAGCCTGATTTTTACACAAGAAGAGGTCTAAGAACACATCTGAAACCTTGGATTCTGCGGTTAATTTGGTAAATCTTTCATTAGTCTAGTCTTCACACCCATCAGAGAGCTGAGAAGGATTAATTTCACCTGAGTAAGCAGGAAGTAGGACCAAGCAGCTTCTGGGTCTATTAAATATGACTTGGACAGTCAGTCACGCAATGTTCCTCTGTGCTTGGCAGGACCTCTTTCTTCAAATGCCAGGCCCAGAAGATCTGACAGAGAAGCAGGAATTTTGGAAGGACTGTCCTAATTTTGTCTAGACAAAGCGAGTGAGTCAACTCTCCAGTGTCTTGCCTGTGCACAGTTTGAACAGTGTGCTGTCAGCAGTCCAGACCAAGGGAAGTCAAGCCCAATGGCCAGCTTTTCTAGCTGTAAAGCAAGCTTCATGTGGAGGTTCTTCTGTTCCCATCTTCTTGGAGGGAGATTAGGCATGTTGTTAGGGGCTGGCATGTCTACTACAAAAAGTGTTTGTATTAAACATTTTAAATGCCACATTCTGCAGATCTCTGAAGTGTTTAAGGACGACATGCCTATCTAAAGTATATCTAAAGAGACACACTTTGCTTGTTTATAGTTATTTTGGCTTAACTTTAAAAACATGATAGGAAGTTAAATAAAGCTACCCCTATAATTAATTGCATCAGTTCTTTGTGGAACTACAAATATAGTTTTGAACATTTTAAAGAGTTTTTATATGGTTATAAAAACCATATTTATAAGGTTATTGACTATTAACTTGCACTTCTTAATTATCCTTAACAAGTTACAATAATTTAGAAGCTTTCATAAGACAAGGACTTTAAGGTTTATCCCTGTTAGGGTTGAGCCTTAAAAATCAGGATTTTGAACTGAAGATCTTCTAGTATCAAATAAAACATTTAATAATAGATGAGTCCATAGCGAGACTAGCAACTTTTCTGATCCTACTGTATTGCACCGTTATAGGCCATTGTATAGCTTGGTTTATCCAAACAGCTAACACTTAAAAGACAAAAAAGCTAGACAGATATTATTATGAACCTCATTATATCTTGGAGTTCATAGATCTTGATTATTAAATATACCTAATTCATTAAACATATGTTGCTACTTATTTGTATTTTCTAGCAGCTCAGTGTGGAACAATTAGCAAATATGTTTATATATATATGTATATATATATATATCAAATTAGTTTTTGTTAATTTGAATAGACCTTTATAACCTTGAAATTTCATCCTCACATACAGTATGTTGTAGCAAATATAAACTTGAATTTCTATCATCATCTTACAAAAATCCATACCATCCTAAAATATTTGAGACTTGTTGTTGCTTTCTTAGTGTAAGGGAGATACAATAATAAACAAGGAGTACATTAGGACTAAGAAGTTTTACAATTGTTGCTTTATACAATGTGGTCAGCTAAGATGAGAAGTCACACAAAAGGCTGCAAGCCATGTGGTCACTTCAGGTTGCCAGTCAAGATGAAGGCAAGCCATATGGTTGCTATTTAAAAACATTTATTTTCCTAGTAAATATATTTATCTCTCTATATATTTTAATGAGTTTCATCAAAGTTATATGCACATATATAGAGTTAAACCCAAGTTTATATACATATATATGCCCATATATATTCATGTATAGATTTTTAATTATAAAGTTTATAATAAGTTTATATAAGTTTAAAGCCAAATATTGTTGCAGATTATACAGGTGTTAAACCATACCTAGTGAGAAATTTACAAATCCTTAGGTAAAAGGTTATAGAATAATCTTGACAATATCATGGCCAAGTAAAGGCACCGGGCAGACAGGCAGGGCCAGAAAACTGTGAGAAGAATCATCCTTCAAGAAAGCAGGGACGTTGTAGGGTCTTAGGTGGAGAGGAGGGGTCTGGTCCATTTCTGTGACAGAGAAGGTAGCCCCAATGTCCATCAAGAAGGTCACGAACTTACTCACTACCTAGAGCATTACCATGGGCTCGGTGGGGGTGGGGGGTGGGGTGGGGGGTGGCCACTGAGTCTGGTGCTATCAGTCCTCTGCCAGGCCAAGGAGCTGTAAGGCTGGAAGGGTCTGAGTTGCCTGTGTTAGCAGTCTTTGGCACAGAGGATGAGCCCATGTAGGGGAATTCTGACTTTCAATGGCCAGATTGCTTGCAGGCAGGGCATGATTTCCTTGGCAGACAAGAATTAGGACAGATGAGGCGCCAGTGGTCTTCCTGGCCACCGCAAAAAAAAAAAAAAAATAACAACAACAACAACAAAAAAAAAAAAACCAGGATCCTGGCAAAGGTGACTTAGGCTGAACCCTAGTAGGGTGGGGCCTGGTCTATGTGCCTTTCTTCCCTCTGCAGGAATGCCATTGGCCTTAGGGCAGTGAAATGGAAATTTCTGGTTTCTGTGGAGACTCAGTTGTGACATGTGATATTTTTCTGGGAACTGTCTTACGAGAAGATGTTTTTGCTGACATAGACACATGGGAGGATGTTTGATGGTGTTTTTCTAGAAGCAGCCTGGAAAGGGGCATGTGGTGTTTTGCTAGAGCAGATGCTTGAGAGAACAGGCAATGTTTGGAAAGGATATAAGCACAACCCAACAGACAGTGGACAGTGCTGGATGGTATCGGTTCACCTTGCCACTCTTTGCTAGTCATCGTTTATTGTGACTTCATAGAAAAAAAAATGCATCCAAAAAATTCCTGTGGCTTTTTGCTCCTTCCTCGGATTCAGGTCAATTGGCAGAGCCTTGGGGTTTCTTCTGGATCACGGATCCAGCTGCCACTGCTGAGTCCTGTGAACTGAACTGCTGATTATTCTGACAATGCAGATCAGATTTGCTTCAAAGAACTGTTTCTAAACAGGTCCACATCCTCCTTTGCTCTATTAACTTTTCCTTTCTACTACCTCTGGTGGGTGGTGGGCTAGAAGGGAGGTTAAGGGTTTTAAGAACCCTTATTAAGGGCTGGAGAGATGGCTCAGGGGTTAAGAGCACTGACTGTTCTTCCAGAGGTCCTGAGTTCAATTCCCAGCAACCACATGGTGGCTCACAACCATCTGTAATGAGATCTGATGCCCTCTTCTGGTGGGTCTGAAGACAGCAACAGTGTACCCACATAAATAAATAAATAAATAAATAAATAAATAAATAAATCTTTAAAAAAAAAACCCTTATTAAAAATAGGTTTTGAAAAAATCTAAGCCTACAGGGCAGCTGTCAAGGCTTGGGCCTGAAGCATAGCCTTGTGCTATAGCCAAACCTGTTGGGAAGACATGGCCACCTCCTCTTAGGTGTTTAAAGACCTTCAAAGCCATTTTTACCAACTCCTGTATGGGGTTTGGGTACTATCTTCAGCCTTTTTGAGCTTTTTTTTTTTCCTAAATCTGAAGCCAGTTGAGAAATAGAATGAGAGGCCAATACTGCATCTCCTGCTGGAGAGGCCGGATCAGGGCAGGTGTACTGATTTATGGCCTCTTGTTGTTGAGAAAAACCACCGAATTCTCATCTGTTTGTGGTATAACCTCAAGGAGTCTATCAAAGTCATTCCCCATGGAGTCTGGTCTGCATTCTGACTGACTTAACACCTGAACTGATTTTGTACTCCTTACGTGTAAGAGTGGAGGACTGGATAATTCAGAATCATGCCTGGTTAAATCATAGACTTAGTCACTACTTTACAAGTGTACTTGTAAAAATTTTGTTAAGTCACAAAGAATAGTAAAGTCAAAGGTACCCTTCTGGTGTCTCATTATCCAAGGTGTGCTTTGGCCAGGCCCCAGAACAAAGAAAAACCAAGTGATTTGAGCATATGGCCTAAGATAGTTATAATTAGATACCCCAGAGGCGACTGGGAAGTAGGGTTCTATCAGGAGTTGCTCATCTTGCAAAGCTGCAGCGTGAACCCAAGATTAGTTCAGGGGCAAGGTCGTATTATGTGGGGGAGAAATCTTGGGAAGAGATTTCCTCAAGCTGCCGAGAGTTCCCGTCTTGTTGTTCCGATGTAGGCATTTCCGGTACAGACACGACTCTTGGTAGAGGAAGTCCCCATAGGCACCAGGAGCCTAGGCAGACACAGCTAACAAGAAAGGCAATGTACCCACAAACTGAAGTCGATCTGGTCAAGCAGAAAGCCATGGCAGAAAAGAGAGGGCCCTGCTACCAGCTTCGAGGAACCACCAGATTGGGGCTCATCTCCTTACAGGTTGTTAGCCGAATGACTTCTGAGGTGCGGTAAATCTAATTGAGCTGAATTATAAACACAAAAGCAGGTTTGTTAGGGGCAACTCTGGGGCTAAGGGAAGTTGATCCACCTCACAGCAGGAGGCCACTCAAGGATGGGTTGGGGGCTATTTTAAGGGAGGGGGAGGAAGTGATGACACGGAGGTAGAGTACTAAGGTTATAGCCGTATTCGGTGTTTAGGACCCTATAGGATGGCCTTGTGTCCAGTGGTCACTTCAGAGTCCAGAACAAGGAAGTGCCTTTGTCCAGTGTTTTGTAGGGATCATTTTCACAGGCTTTTGCAAGCGTGGGGAATCTCTTTGTCCTAAAACATCTTCATCTAAGCATTAACAAGCCTCCTGTGCACCCATACCTGAACCGTATTTTGGGAAGTGGCGTTTCAATTTTTTTCTGGCTACATGAAACGAGTAGGTTGGCTAGGCCCACACGGTCTCTGAACAACAATTCTCTTGGTGCCTAAACCTACAGCATAATTTACGAATTAGGAAGTGCTAAGCTAGCCCTGCGAGACTCTAAGAAGAGGACATTCTCTCCCTTCCTCTGGTAAAAAGAGGTAGAGGTGGGGCTTGAAAGGAACCAGCTAAGTCCTTCCTGTTCACTTCCGCTTTCCTGACAGATCGGCTGATGCACTTCCGATTTCTTGACCTCTGACCTCAGCTTCCCTTTCTGGTTATCCACAGCCTAGCCCAGCGCAAGATTCAAACATCCTCTCTCTATGTTCACGGGGCAGTCAGTCCTCTCAGGAGATGAAGCCAAGCAGCCTCCTACTGTTCACAACAAGCACCCTCCTTTGCCTAAGCATGGTGCAGCCTAGAGTAACTAGGAAACAAGGTTGATGCAGCATGGTCCCGGGGTACTGGGGTAGGGGGAAACTTTTCCTCTGAGAATTCTGTGGAACCAGCTACCTGTCCTCAGAGTGGTCCCACCAGTGCTTCCTATTTACTCAGAGGTATTTTTTTCTGCAGTTACAACGAAACCAGGGTACTGCCCGGAGTTTCTTCTTGACTGCCCGTTTGTCCTGTTACCCGTATGCAAACGTGATAAAGGGTGCAAGGGCACGAAAAAGTGCTGTTTCTACTACTGTCAGATGCGGTGTGTGGAACCCTGGACAACCTTGACTTGAAGTGAGTGCCCCCAGACCCGCTGTACTTCGTGCTGCCCCCAGAAACCTGCCTTTGGATCCATCTTCTCTGTTTAGAGAGAGCTGCGCGCCCAGTCAGAGCTTTTAAGATGGGGGTTGCCTATAAACACTCAAGCAAGAAGTGGTGGCCCACACCTGTAGTCCTAGAATTTGAGAGGTTGAGACCGAAGGATTATGAATCCCGTGTCATCCCTAGCCACGTAGGAAGTTTGAGGTCAGCCTGGGGTACATGACCCCCTGCTTGAAATGGGCACCAGACTTCCCTGTATGTATAATGGGACCATGTGGGCAGCATTATCGCTAAGCCACACAACTATACCTAATTTTTTTTGCCATGATTACTTTTAACTGCCCCTTTCCTCCGTTTACTGAACTTCACATTGCAGTTGAAAAGTAAGGGGTTACAAGATCATAATTTCATGGTTGAATTGCCTAGAATCCTCCAGCCTTAGATTCCCTAACTCTTTGACAGAGAGCATAGCTCAGTTCTTCTGGGAGAACTAAATCCTAGTAGGATTGAGGCCATGGTGGCAGTGACTTGCCAAACCATATCCTCAGAACAGCTTACAACGGTTTCTATCTCTAATTCTTCTCTTCCTAGATGGAAACCTTTCTTAACCAAGTCCGGGGGAATACGATGACATTGGCTCCAACTTGGATGGCGGACCTTGAGTTCTTCTGTCTCATAGACCCCTCTTATTAGTGAATTAAATGTGTAATAATATTAAAGCAAAACAAAAAATAATATATCCCTATGTAATAACTGTTTTTCTGGTACCATAGCCAACTGCTTGAAGCTAGATACTTTATATAGAAAAGAGGTTCATCTCTCTTACAGTTCTGGAGACTCGGGAATGTACTGTCAGTCATTTCCAAATCTACTTAGAGCTTCTAGGTGAATGACATCACACAGTGGTGGCAACACATGTGAAACTCAAGAGCAGTATGTACAGAAAAAAAAATGGCGGCACCAGCTTATCTCAAAGGAATAATTCCAATTATGCCAGATACGCATTGATTGTTTCTGGAGGTGTTACTCACATGACAACTGCCACCAGGCCATACCACTTAAAGGGTCCCTACCTCAGAATATGTCCAACTTGGAAAAGCATTTGAGCATAGCATCATAGATGCAGATGTAATCATTAGTATCTCCCTTTTCTTCCCCTAAAAGAACCATGGCAGCCTGGTATGCTGCAGTTGATAACACGCCAGTTGTTTAACAATAGGTAGGTATTTCTGCCTCTCTATCCACTATCAGGCGATTGACTTCCTACAAAAGCAAAAGACAGCTCCTTCAGCCCCTGTCTAATTTTACAAAGTTCCTCTGTCTTTTTCTTTTTTCAGAACCTAGTAACTTATGCTGTGCTTATGAAGCCAAAGCATTGATTTTCCCATAAGCCTCAGCAGGATATGTAACCTCTCATAACTTGGTCCTGACATCTTTTGAATAATCAGTCTTCCATAGTAAATAGTCACTACAAGTAAGGTTTATTTGCTAAAATCCTCCAGTCAGAAGGAAGAAAATCTTCCCCAAAAATAGACAATGCAAAAGGAAGGAGCAATTGGTGCGTGTGTACTGACCACAAGCCTGCTTAAGATCCTTTGTCTTGCTGGGCAGTGGTGGCACATGCCTTTAAGCCCAGCACTTGGGAGGCAGAGGCAGGTAGATTGCTGAGTTTGAGTCCAGCCTGGTCTACATAGTGAGTTCCAGGACAGCCAAGGCTATACAGAGAAACCCTGTCTCGAAAAACAAAAACAAACAAACAATCTTTTAGAGAAATGGGTATATAATTTCTAACTCTTTGCCCGGGGTTATTAGGATCAGGCATTTTACTCAAGAGAAAATTCTTCCACATCTTTTCCCACCTCTGAGACTCCATACAAAGTCTCCTGTCTGGGAGACCTGTACCCTGAGTTAAAAGGAGTTAATTCTCTCATGGATTGTGAGAAACCTCCCTAACAGCCTCAGAAGGAAAAAAAAAATGAAGCAAAGTAACAAAATAAGTTTCCATGTCATCAGGACCTGCCCTTGAGGGAATTGGAGCTGGGGTGGGGTAGTAAGATCAGCAACGAAGAGGAAGACCGTCAACCTTGTCACACAGAGGCACTAGATAATGTGTCTTCAGCTTCTTCTTTTTTTTATTTCCAGTATTTCTGCTTGTTCTTGATCACTTTTATTTTTAATTTTAACTGAAAACTTTAATCTATTACTGTTTTTATTTGTTTTCAAAGCTGGCAAGCATCATTAGGATTTTTTTTCTAGTCCCCTTGCATCTAATTCTCCCTGAATTGTTCTTCCCAAACCAGACCAAGTTCTGGGATCCAGAGATCCCTCTTCAGGGAAAGAAGCTGAAGTTCACTAATGAACTCCTAGGATTTCAACAACGGATGGTGTCTGCTTTAACTCTTTTCTCCAGCAACTTTACTGTTTCTTTGACCCTGCCTGTCCTATCTTTTTACCTCCAATGAATGCTCCTGCCTCACTATACTTGTATGTACACATTCTCAGGAGTACCTCTCCTTTTAACCCCCCCCCCAACTGCCTTTTCTTTCTTTTTTTTTTAAATCCCTATATTTTAAGTTCCTGTTTTCGGCACCACCTGTAAGTGTCTGTGCTTATTTACTGGACAAGATCACCCAATATGGCCACGAGGAATTAAATCAGGCCTGGTTGGGGGGCTCACAGCACAACAGAGGCTGTGACAATTTTATTGAGAGCAATCAGACTTTTTAGACACTAGAATGGCAATTACCAGTGTCAATACAGTTGTCACTCTCAGGAGACAGTGACCTTTGAGAGTTGTACAGGGTACACAGATTCATGTCTAAGATCAATTGTTCTGTCAAGCTCCTGTGCCTCCTCGACTTCCAAGAGAACATACAATAAAGCACAGAGTCCTGGATGCTTCACTGCTTGAGGGAGTGCATAGGTCTCTCAGAAACGGAAAGGTACACTGTGTCCCAAGAGTCATAGGCTCTAACCTGAAAAACCTATGACACATGCCTCTCAGGCAGCTAGGCCAAGCCTGCTCCACGGTTCCCTGCAGCCAACTAAACTTTTGTAAACAAAGACAAGGAAAAAAAGCTTGAGGGAAACTATCTATTCAATGCTATGTTTTCAGTCACCTTTTAATATTTTTATAATGTTTGCATAGTCACTGTAAGCAAGTGTAGCAAGACCACTCTGTGCATGGAAAATGTTTATTGGAGAATGAACTGCTAAGCTCTCTCACAAGGATAGGGAACAGCAGCCCAGCCAGGGCAGGTGGGCTTGGCAGGCTTCCTGAAGGCTTAAGGGCAGATCCCTTCCTCTCAGGAGACTTTTTTTTTTTTTTCCTGTCTTGGGTAGAACAGGATCCCCAGGCCAAACCTACTGGAAAGGGTTTGTGCCTGATGCAGTGAGGCCAGTTTATGAGTATCAAATGTCCTTTTGCCTATGGTAGGTAGCCACGTCGGGGGGGGGGGGCGGGGGGGGCCTTGGAAACTGCAGTTATCTGATAAACAAGGCCCCTGAGCCACAGGGTTTCTGAGAAATGCTGGTCATTAGGTTTCCATTTATTCATGGCCATCTGTCCCAGGTAAGCTCAGGGAGCCATCTTAGGATATTGGCAGCTGCCCCGCCATCTTAGTGGCCTGCTTTGTAATCTAATGGTCACAAGGTGTAAAATATTATGTACAGATTTAGTAGCATCATTTACATCAAGCGGGTGCAGTACACTTTTCAGTGTACTTAATGAAACTGAATTTTGTCTTCGTTTGATGGTAACATTGGTTGACAAAGAAAGATAAACGAGGACCCGGAGAAATAGCACAGTGGTTAAGAGCAGTGGCTGCTCCTCCAGGGGACCCAGGTTCTATTCCATGCACCCATATGGTGGCTCACAGTGATCTGTAACTCCAGTTCCAAGAAATCCAGTGCCCCTCGGTCACATGCACATGATACACAGGCACAGATGCTGACTGAAAGACCCCCGTAGGGAGACCCTCGCTCAAGTCCCAGGAGAACGTGCACCTAAAGAAACACGAGAGACCATCTTGATGTAAACACACGAGATAGTTTAATATCGGAGTTCCGGGTGGACCCATATCTCACGCAGGAGACAGAGGGATCAACCTCGAGGCTCAGGGGTTAGGAGTTTTTATAGGAAGGAGGTCTAGGGGAAGAAAGGAATTAGCATAGCAATACATAATTGGCTAATTCAAATCCAGCTAGAATATGTGCAGATCAGAGCATAGGGAAATTCCTAAGGGTGGTATTGAGGCAGCAGGGCATCTGGCTGACCTCCAACCATACCTCATCATTCAGTTGGGTCATCTTGCCCAGACATGTCCCTGCTTGCCTGAACCCAC
Organism: Montemys delectorum; assembly: GCA_019843815.1. NCBI lineage: Eukaryota > Metazoa > Chordata > Mammalia > Rodentia > Muridae > Montemys > Montemys delectorum. The sequence goes on from JADRCD010214956.1 coordinate 25,165, forward strand.
CCAGACATGTTCTATCTATCTCTTCTTGGTCTGCTAGTTCCTGGAATGTTCAACAGCTTGCTTGCTCATTCCCAGGCCTATGTGGGCAAGCTTGTGCTGGATTTTCAGGCTTATAATTCTTCTACCTGGCTAGCACAGGTCCCAAGCTTTAGTTACTCCTTTTCACTGACAACACACTTACATGACTAAAATAATGCTTAAAGAAAAAGAAAGAAATTCCAGCAGCCGTGAGTCCTCTGTCAACTTTACTCTTCTCTGGGGAAAGGATATTATCCAAAGAGCCATTCGTTCTCCTCTCTGATAAGACATGGGCACTTTAAACTCCATAGCAATAAACGTGCATTTTTATTGGACAGCCATGTGAAGTACAACACAGCAGGACTATTTTTGTTGTTGAATTATGGCTGCTGTAGTTACTAACACAATGACACTGTGAGCCAATAGATAATTGCTGTTAAACAGGGACGAGTTATATCACCTTGTGCAAGGCTTTCTGCTTACTTCAGCAAACTGGGCAGCCTTCCTGGAACAAAATCCTTCCTACCAGTACACTTGGTACACAGCAAACCTATACCTGAGCTGGTGATACCATCCCTAGTAATTGGCAGGAGACGTAATTTTCAAGAATTATCCTCTCTTTGACTAAAATGACATAGAATTCAGCCTTGTCCCAAATATAGACAAATTCCTTCACATGCCTGAGTTGAAGTAATTACAATAAATAACATCACACCCTTGGATTTTTTTTTTTTTATGGAGACTAGAGGGAAGGGTTGGTCCTGTCATTTTGAAACCAGTCAGTCCCTCAGCTGAAGGAAAAGCTGACCTGGATACCTGGAGTAGGCTCAGCCCATTGCAACCCATTTTCCTAACACGGCCTGGAAACCTTCAGTCTCAACTCCTCGGTGTCTCCCAGGCTCTCTTCAACACCTTCCGCTCTTCTTCTTTCTCATAGGCATTTATTTCAGGCTCTCAGAACACTTGGAAGCCTTGCAGAAAGTTCCAGCAAGCTCACGGGTGTGTGTGAGAGAGAATTCAGTTGATACTGGGGTAATAACAGGGGGCTGGAGAATCTGGCCCAAAGTGTCTTCACACATACATACACACACACACACACACACACACACACACACACA
>JADRCD010214957.1:0-28525 GCA_019843815.1 Montemys delectorum
CACTCTTATCACTAAGCTATAATATCGTTTTGTTGAGACAAGATTTTTCTGTGCAGTCCTAGCTGTCCTGGAACTCACTATGTAGACCAGGCTGGCCTCGAACTCAAGAGATCTGCCAGCTTCTGCATCCAAAGTGCTGGGATTAAAGGTGTGTGAATATACCTCCATTAAAAAAAAAAAAGTATGCTGTTCTGCATTTAACACAGAACATGAAGTCCTTGCCTATTTTCTGTGAAAAGGAAAAAGCAGACTTTTAGTTATGCTCCATTAAGTGCAGCTTCTGGACTCTTCTGACTTCCCAATATACTTTTACTCCTCTTTCTACAAACTCAGTTAAGTCATAAAGAAAATTTCAAGTACATCCTACTAGGTGAGCCATATGTGCTAAATGCATGCTTGTAATCCCAACACTAGAGAGGCAGAGGCAAGGGGAATTTCAAAGTTAGTCCACACAGAATTTGAGGGCTACATAGCAAGATGTTTCTGACTCATGAGAGGAAAAGCTTACCAACCTAACAAACAAAACAAACAAACAAGCAAGCAATTACATTATGTGGGACAATCTTAGGGTTAGAAAATTAAAATTATGAACTACATACTTCCTCTCAGTCATCATACTTACCAAAAGAGTGGATGTCGAAGTACGCCCAGAAGATGTTGATGAAGAAAGGGTATTCTGCTGTGTAGATAATGCACTATAAGGGGAAAAAAAGGTTGCCATTAACACAATGTTATGGTTTTACCTGACCTGGAACTCTAATAAGGAATCATCACAAAAACAAAAGCAGAAAAGAGGAACAAGATGTCTGAGCTCATACTGCCATATACAATGGCTAGTTTTCAGGGTTGTGAAAAATCATAGCAAGAGCAGATTCTAAAAGCAGAAAGTAAGTCTCCTTTGTCATCACGTCCCACAAAAGCAAGGCTAATGTAGTTAGGCTCCAACAGGTAGAGGGATGAACACCAGACCAGATGGCTCTGTTACTGAAACTCACAAACTAAACTAAATTCTCACCCCAAATTACCTGCTATGTTGTGTGGTGGTGGTATTTGGAATCTCCTCACTATGGCTCAAGCCACCTAAGGAGGATGGATGCTGATTGGCTGTCGTCAGTAAGGAAGCTGCAGGTACTGTTTCATTGAGAGAGGGTATACTAGAAGTGGAAGGTGATTCAGATTTCACTGCAGAGCCTGTAGCACCTGAAAATAGGAAAATATTTCCCTTCATCAGAAAACAGGTAATATCTATGAGTAAAGAAAAATGACAGTCCTCAACCACTTGAAAAAAAAAAAAAAAAAGAAAAGTGGGAGTTATTATGTTAAGCACAACTCTTTGGATGCAGAAACAGCTCGTGGAAGACTGTATCAGGCCCTAGATTGCATTCCTATCACCACATAAAACACTTGATGACTTGAGTCTGATGCCAAAATCCCAGTTGAGAATGAGAATAGACTACTGAAAATTTCCTCTGACATCCATGAATGCTGTGGCACGCACATGCTTGTACTCACAATACAAAAAAAAAAAAAAAAAGATAAACCCAAAATCTAAAATTCTAACTAAAATAGAGAACTTTAACTATGTATAGTAGTTTAGGTAGTTTATGCCTATAATCTAGGTCGTGGAAAGCTAACACAGAACAATCATCATGATTTTCAGAAGAGCATGAACATGTGTTTCAAAAATCCAAATATGGCCGGAGAAATGGCTTAGCAGTTAAGAGCAAAGGCTTTTCTACCAGAGGACCTGTGTTTGATTCCCAGCACCTGCATGTGTATCTAAAGTTTCCAGAGGATCTAGCACCTTTGTATAGACATAAATTCAGGCAAAACACCAATGCACTTAAAAAAAATTTTTTTTTTCCTTAAAAGATATGGGGCTAGACAGATGGCTCAGCAGTTAAGAGCACTAAATTCTTCCAGAGGACCCAAATTTCCAACAATGCACATGGCATCTACAACCACTTTCAGGGTATCTGACTCCAGGCACATACTTGGTACACAGACATTCATGCAGGCCAACACCCATACACACATACAAAAAGCAAAACAAAAAAACCTCAAAAGATAGAAGTTGAAAGCTGACTACCATGAGACACTGACAATGATCCCAGCATTTGTAAGACTAAGTTAAAAGTATTCAAGGTCAGTTTGTGTTAGAGAAAGTCTTTATAAATTAATGGCCCAGAGGTTAACAAGAGCTGCTCTTCCTTGGGAACCAGGTTCAATTCCTATCACCGACATGGCAGCTCAGAGTTGTCTATAATACAAGTTTCAAGGCATCCAATGTTCTCTTCTGGCATCTTCAAGCACCAGGTACTCAGTTGTGACACATGTACACATACAAGCAAACACACACACACACACACACACACACCTTTAATTTCAACACTTGGGAAGCAGAAGTGGGCAAATCTTTTGTGAATTTGAGGCCAGCTTGGTCTACAAAACAGGGTCCTACCTTACAAAAAATGAACAACTCTACATCAACAATGAGGAAACTCACTAAAAGAAGAAACGGCCTGGAAAACACTTACCTTCAACAGATTGCGTGGTCTGTAACTGCGTGGCCTGCACAGAGCTGAAACCATTCTGGAGGGAAAAAAAAAAAAAAAATAGAACAAACAAGCTTGTAAGAGAGATGTTATCAATTACTTAAGTTTGATTAAATGTATTTTAGGGAACCTGGAAAGGTGGCTCAACTGTTACAAGCATGGATTATACACAAAGAACACCTGAGTTCAATTACTATCCCATATGTTAGACAGCTCACAACTACCTTTAGCTCCACTCTAGGGATTCTGATGGCTCTGGCATCTTAGGGCACCAGCACTCGTATGCACAGCCACTACCACCACCCAATAATTTAAAATAAAACAATTCTTGTGACTCATCCTGCTAGATAGGTACTCCAAATCATCTTAGGTATATGTTATCCCTTTTACCAGAGTAAGGTAGATTTACAAATATATATGTACCCTGAAGTTTAGCAATCTGATCTATGAGGAAAGGACAGGTATTTGAGACAGTTTTTGCCATAACCAACAAATCTTTATTGCAAAGAGAAATGTTCTGACTCGAGGGTCCTCCACATTTGCTGAACATAACGTTTAGTTTACCAATCACAGAAATGTGCTTTTATCAGCACCTCAGTTGGCACCTCCAAGACTGTAGCACCATTTCCAGAAAAGTGAAACTTTAATATTAGAGGGACTTTTATCCACTACTTTGCTAACCAAGGCCCAGGGAATCATTAACCTACTACCTTAGCCTGAGTCAGGTCCTTTTGGGGTGAAGAAGAGATGGAGCTGGGATACCGCCGTGTCTGTGTGGATCTCTGTTCATATAGAGGGCCCTGAGCATTATTTTGGGAGGTATAAGTTGTCGACTGAATCGGGCCACTCTGATAACCAGACTCCTGACTTTGATTAGATGAAACTGTAGATGAAGACTCACTGTGGAAAAAAAGAGAAAAGTCAAGTCAAAGGAAATGACGATGATCATCTATTGGAATAAAATAATTTCAACTATTAACTTATGAAAGACAAGGAAAAAATTTCCAAAATCAAGCACTTGGGAGAATGAAACACTCAGTGCACCCCTACACAACATACATGAAACCTGGGCACAAGAAAAGTCACCTTTTGATGAGTCTCATCACTGGTAGAATTCCCAGAGAGGAGAAAACATTTTTTAAAATTATGGTTCAAAGATATTCTTAGTTGGGCAGTGGTTGTGCACACCTTTAATTCCAGCATTTGTGAGGTAGGCTGATGCCTGAATTGAGGCCAGCATGGTCTACATAGAGAGGTTTAGGACAGCCAGGGCTACACAGTGAAATTCTGTCTTGAAAAATCAATAAAACAAAACAAAACAAAACTTCTTAGATTTAATGTATACCAATGCCTATGTATCATGTGCATGCCTATGTATCATGTGCATCCTAAAACCTGCATTATTATTGAAGGTTCTAAACTAACGTGTAGATGCTAAAAATCAAGTTGTCTACATGGTCAACAAGTAAACTTAACTACCAGGTCATTTCTCCAGCATTCCCATTTGGGGCGGGTTGTCATTACTCCTGGCTTGCTTTGAACCTCCTGGGTGCTAGGATTGAGTATACCACCATGTCCAGCCTGTCTTTCTCAAGTTTCTATTTTTTTTTTAATTTATTTTTTTGAGACAAGGTTTCTCTGTGTAGCCCTGGCTGTCCTGGAACTCAGAAATCCTCCTGCCTCTGCCTCCCACGTGCTGGGATTAGAGGCATGCACCACCACTGCTCTGCTTTCTGAAGTTTCTTAAATGAAATGTTTTCATTCCAATAGCAATCATCACTAGTTTCTGTAACACAGCATCTGTTCTCATCTATTTCCCCTACTCCCATGAGCCACAACAGTCATCCAGAAAAATTTTTTACATAAAATCTTTATATGTATCAGTGGCAATTATGACTCAACTGATCTCATCTAGATTAAAGCCAGATATCTGTATTACGGAAAAATTGATTGTCTATGTACAAGAAAGATGGCTTTTCTTGATAACTACCAGAAGACAGAAAAGGTTCTTTTCACTTATTTTTACTTTTCACAAACATAGTCCCATAGCAAATAAAGCACGAGCTCTCAAGGTACTGTTAGAGGGGCTGCATTTTAACTGTCAGAATCAAACAAACCTGGAGAAGCTAGGGAGACGGCTCAGTCAGTACAGCATTAGCCATGTGACAATGAAGGCCTGATCAGATACTGATCACTTACATAAAATCTGGGAAGAAGACATTATTTATCATCTCAGTACACTGGGGAAATGGAGATAGGAAGTTTCCTGGAGCTTACTGGCTAGCCAAATTGGTCTAGTGAGCTCCAGGTTCAGTGAGAGATTCTGATTCAGAAAATGGAGTGTGATTGAGAAAGACACCTGATATTGACCCCCGGCCTCCAGATACACATGTATGTCTGCACATATGCACATTAAAAACAAAAAACAAAAAACAGAGCTTAGACATTCTAAAAGAACCTAAATGGCATTTATCTAAATGTTTAAAATCATAGATAATCCTAGTAACAATGTATTTCTTTAAAAGCACACAACAAAATGCTATGATTGACTACTTTTATCCAGTCAGAGATATGGCCTCTCCAGAGAAGAAATAAGCACAAAACTAAGCTACCAAAAGAGGTCTTCTGGGTGATGATTCCTCTACCTGGCCGTGCTGGTATACAGGCTACTAGGAGCCTGGCTTGAAGAGGCGCTCGTGGTGGGGGTGGACTCATAATCAGAAAGTACAGGCTCTGACCCAAACTGCAATGCCCCAAACTGCAGATTTAGCCCTGAGATATCTGCTGAGCCAGGCATCTCCACAGCCAGAGCAGGAATCTATGAAAAAGGTAGGAAAAAAAAATTAACTGTTAATACAATCTTTTTGTAGAAATAAAGTTATTCCTTTCAACTTTAAATTTCCAAATTAACACTTAGAATATTTTATCCTGAAATCCCATAACCTCCCTGCCTTAAAACAGCCTCTCCCTGAAAAGCTCAAGCACCTTAGACGTCAAGGAGGTTTTCTTCTTTTGCTGTTTCAGTTTCTGCTGAGCCGGCTGAGGGCTGGAGGATTGGTTGTCTGAAGACCCCGGAGACATCTGTGGAGCCGAGGTGGATTTGCTTGGCAGAGGAGAAGAGGGGGGAGGTGGTGCAGCTGTCGAGGTAGCCACTGCAGGTGGCTTCTCCTGAAGGAATACCTCCATCATGGTTGAAGATGGGGTGAATGCCTGGCGCTTTGTAAAAGGACTGTGCACTGTTGAATCATTTGCACTCTTCAAATCTGCAAGAAGAAACACAATAAGTATGAGACAGTGATATCGATACATTCCAAGGAAATATTATTGTCCTATACTAATACTGGGAATAAGACCTTCAAGATTAAAGAATTCTAGCTAGCAATATAGCTCAGTGCATAAAGATTCTTGCCACTTGAAATTTGTTTACTTGGCATAGGGAAGAACCTCAGTTGAGAAAATGTCTCTGACTGCTGGCATTTTCTTAAAAACAAATAAAACAAGTATTTATTTTATGCACACAGAAGGTTTGTCCACATCTATGTCTATTTACTACATACCTGAGCGATCCCCTCTGAGACCCTGGGGCTGCCATTTATTACCGTAAGCCACTACCTGGGTGCTAGAATTGAATCCAGAATGTTTGGAAAAACAGCCACTGTTCTTAATTGCTGAGCCATCTCTCCAGCCCCTGCATTTCCCTCCCCCGCACCTCTCCACGCCCATCTCTGTCACACACACACACACACACACACACACACACACACACACACACATACACACACACACGTACACTTACACTTTCCTTTTGTTCTTTCTTCCCCCCCCAATCTTTTTTGGGGGGGGGCTTTGAGACTGTTTATAGCACTAGGTGTCCTAAATAAAATTCCCAGTGTAGACCATGCTACCCTAGCCTTCAAATTAAGAGATCCACCTGTCTGTGTCAGAATACTGGGATTAAAAGTATGCATCACGCCGGCTGGTGGTGGCACCCGCCTTTAGTCCCAGAACTTGGGAGGCAGAGGCAGGCGGATTTCTGAGTTCGAGGCCAGCCTGGTCTACAAAGTGAGTGCCAGGACAGCCAGGGCTACAAGGAGAAACCCTGTCTCAAAAAACAAAACAAAACAAAACACAACCAAAAAATAAATAAATCAATACCATTACCCTGCCCATATATGTCACATATTTACAAATTACACAAATGTAAAGTATAAAATTCTAAGATGGCCACACCCTTCAAACTGAAGATAAATCAAAGAAGAATTTAGGACCAGGTAAGGTGTCTCAGTCACTAAAGTGCTGTGCAAGTATATAGACCTGAGTTTGACTCTCAGAATCTATGTGAAAAGGATGGGCACAGTCACAAGCGTGTAATCCTAGTGCTGGGAAAGCAGATATAAGAGGATCCTTAGGGTTTGCTGGCTATTAAGCTTAAGTAAGATTCAAGAGACCAAGTGAACAAGGTAGATGCCCACCTTTAATCCCAGCACTAAAAAGGCAGAGACAAGCAGATCTCTGATTTGGAGGGCAGCCTGGTCTACCCAGGAAATCTGAGGCCAGCAAGGGCACCACTGCATAAGCACACAATATCTAAAGAGAATTCTCTCAAAATCCCAAGTTAATAAAGAAATATAAAGTTAAATTCAATTGTTTATAGCCTCAAATTTTGATGTAACTTTCTGAACTCACATTATCCAGTCCCTTCCCTATCTTCTAAACAATAAATTGCTTATGTGTAAAAGATTTAAATCTCCCATCAACTTACCATACTGTACCAGTGATGGTGATTGTGTTGTTGAGCCCATATCCCAAGAGGAGGTGGTGGTGCTTCCAGATTGAGAATGTTGAGCTGCCAGTTGGGCAAGGGCCTGTGCAGTCTTGAATTGCTCCAAGAACTGGGAACCTGTTGTACTGCCACCTTTAGCTTCTCCAACATCACCAAATCCTTTCCCCAACATGCTCACCTATGGATCAACAAAGAGATCAGAGACGTTTACAGCTGGTAACCTTCCTCAGCTTACCCACAAACACAGACCACAAGTCAACACATAATAATGCTACTCATAGAATGATACCATGCAGGACTGGTGAGATAGCTCAGTGGTTAAGAGCATCAACTGCTCTTCCAAAGGCCCTGAGTTCAAATCCCAGCAGCCACACTGTAGCTCACAACCATCTGACGTCCTCTTCTGAAGTGTGTGAAGACAGCTACAGTGTAGTTACATATAATAAATAAATAAATCTTTACATATAATAAGTAAATGCCTATAGCCCCAGGTACTACAGAGAAGTTTAAGACCAGTCTTGTACCAGACCAAGTATTCTGCATTATTATGAGTACACATTCTAGAGTCATAATACCTATATTAAAATTCTGAGTGTATCTTTTTGGAAAAATTCCTATCTGAAATAGGAGTAAAAGTAAAACTCTTTCCACAGGGATAAACCTTTATTAAGTGGAGAATATTCTAAACTTTCAGTTTCAAATCAATCAGTACAGACAGGGCTATACAGAGAAAGCCTGAGTAAAAATAAAACAAAAACCAAAACCAAAACAAAAACCAAAAAAACACAACCAAGAGGTAGGGGAATGGTGGTGCACATCTTTTGTTTTGTTTTGTTTTGTTTTCCCAAGACAGGGTTTCTCTGTGTAGCCTTGGCTGTCTTAGAACTCACTCTGTAGACCAGGCTGGCCTCCAACTCAGAAACCAGCCTGCCTCTGCCTCCCAAGTGCTGGGATTAAAGGCAGGTGCCATCACCCCGAGTTCGAGGCCAGCCTGGTCTACAGAGTGAGTTCCAGGTCCGCCAGGACTACACAGAGAAACCCTAACTCAAAAAACAAACAAACAAACAAAATCAACAAACAAACAAAACAAAAAAGAAAACAAAGATCAAATCAATCAGTACTTGATAATCTAATAAGATTAATATGAAGGTAACCTAAGTATATATATTAGATGGTATAGTGCACCAAGATCTGGAATTGATCCCTAGCATTATATAAATGGATCACATGCCTGGAATACGACCACTTGCAAAGCTAAGCAGAGAATCATAAGTTCAAGGTCTTCAAACATGATGAAATGTGCTCCCTTTAATCCCAGCACTTGGAAAGCAGAAACAAGAGGATCTCTGTGATTTTCAGGCCAGTCTGGGCTATACAATGAGACCCTGTCTCAAAAACAAAACAAAAATAGCACAAGATCCACCTCAGCCATGAGTGGCAAGTTCAAGGCCTGCCTGCGCTATGAGACCTTGATTCAAAACAAACAAATAAATGGGCGAATAAATAAATGGGTGAATAAGTAAAATAAAACAAAAAGCAAAACACAAAAGGAAGGTACCCATAAAGTGGGTCAAAAGCCAGTGGCTAGGGAACTCAAAGGTACAAGAGGGAGAACTATTGTTTTGAAAAATGGACACAATGTGCCTATCAAATGAAACTAAAGAACTATACATTCTGTCAGTTTTAGTCAGAAGTTTCTTGCAGTAGGAAGTGGTAAAACAAAACAATACAAAACAAAACAAAACAAAGTAGAAGAGGGACTAGTTAAAAAAAGGAAAGGAGCCAGGACAGGGTAGGAATGGGAGTAGGGTGAGGAATGTATGCAAATCTTTGATCTCAGTACCTAGGAGAAGGCATCAAGGGCATGGTCTACATACTAAATTTCAAGACAGCCAGGGCTACAAAGAGCAATCCTGTCTTAGTAAGTAAGTAAGTAAATAAATAAGGCACGTCCTGTCTTTGTAAATAAATAAATAAATAAATAAATAAGGCACAGTGCATATTCTTTGAACTACAGCAAGAGGAAGGGATTAGAGGCTGGAAGAATTCAGTCATTTTGAGGTCTACATAGGAAATTCCAGTACAGAGAAATCATGTTTCAAAAAAATGAAGAGAGTGAGGAGGAAAGCTGGGGTCAAAAGAGGCTAAGGAAAAGAACAAGTGTTATTAAAATGAACTATATTTATATATGAAAATCTCATTGTCTACTATGTAAATTAATGTTAATAAGACATTTAAAAACAAAATTAATTTACATCAAGCAACTCAAAACAAAACTAACCAACTGGAATGTCATTTGAATATTATTAACTAGCAGAAACAAAAAGAAGTTAAGTTGTAGGGCCAACCCAAATTTTACAGTAATCAAGAAGTCCACATGATTTGGATTATTTTCTGTGTACATAACAAATGCATGTTAACACTAAGCATAATGGGGCTGGAGAGATGGCTCAGTGGTTAAGAGCACTGACTGCTCTTCCGAAGGTCCTGAGTTCAAATCCCAGCAACCACATGGTGGCTCACAACCATCTGTAATGAGAGCTGATGCCCTCTTCTGGGGTGTCTGAAGACAACAACAGTGTACTTACATATAATAAATAAATATTTAAAAAAATCAACCAAACAAAAAAAAACACTAAGCATAATTTATTCTTAATAATTCTCTCCAGTCACCACGGCAAAGCCAACCAACCATAGATTGACATGGTTGATGATGACAAGCCAAAGTAAAACTTTTGTCCATTAGGTTGAATTACTCAGGTATTTTATAAAAAGAAAAACAAATGACTTATACAGAAGGAAAGATTTTTTCTTCTCCACTTCAGTCTATGTTTCAAGACTCAAGTCCAAATAAGTCTCAGAAGATGGGTTGGCAACACTGGTCCAGTGATTACCATGGCAAGCCTGATGACCAGAGTTTGAGTCTGAGGACTCTCATGGATGCCACAAGCTGTCCTTTTATGTCCTCGTGTGCTTATACAGATGCAACAGCATGCATACACATGTAAACTCATAACCAATAGTTTGTTTAAAAAAATATTAAAAACCTCTCAAAAGTCTATTTGAAAGCAAGAAACTGTTGGAAAGAGATGGCCTCACAGAACTAATTACTATCAATTTCTTCTGAAAAGAATTATTTTTATTTTTAGTTATATGTATAGTTCCAACATAAGTAGGAATGTCATCATGTGGATATCCATAGAAGAAAAGAACATCTGAACCGTGGCGACGGGAGTTACAGGTAGTTTTGAAATGCCCATTGTGAGTGCTGGAAACTGAACTCTGGTGCTACAGAAGAGCAGCAAGCACTCTTGACAGCAAAACCATCCCTCCTGACCTCAATCAAACATTCAAGTACAAAGAATTAAAGATGCAGAAAAATTACCAGGCATATGTCACATCTGTATTTACAGAAGGATTTGAAGTGAAGTTCAAGGCCAGTGTGGTGTTTTTGTGTGTGTATATGTATGTGCATACACATATACAAATACATATATTTAAAAAATAAAAAGTATGCATATACATGCATACCTTGCATTACAAAAATTAAAAAACAACTCCTCCAGTTCCAAGAAAGCTCACACTCCAGATTCTGGCCTCCTTGGACATCAGCACACACAGAAAATAAAGTCAACAAATACCAATGATAAAAGTGCTATTAAATGTTAAGGGGAATTGATCCTTAAGAATGAAGAAGACTAGCTCAGTTACTAGAATGCTTGTCAACCACGCACAGGCACTGTTATTTTATTCAAGCATCATACAAACCAGGTCATCACATGCCTGGTTGGCACATGCCTGTAAATCCAGACCCTAGAAGGTAAAGACTAGAGGTACTCTTCCACTATACGATGAGTCTGAGGCCAGCCTAAGACACTTATGCCACAATAAGTAAAAACTTAAAGAAACATTGAAAGAAAAGAAACTAGGCTGGGCATGAGCACATGCCTCTAAATCTCTGCATCCAGGAAGCAAGAACTGTTTCAAATTCGAAGCCAGTGGGCTAGTGAGTGAGTTTCAAGAGTCACATAGAAAGTTCTCTTAAAAACAACGATATGCCGGGCAGTGGTGGCGCACGCCTTTAATCCCAGCACTTGGGAGGCAGAGGCAGGCGGATTTCTGAGTTCCAGGCCAGCCTGGTCTACAGAGTGAGACACCCAGGACTACACCAGGAAAAAAAAAATTAAAAAATAAATAAATAAATAAAAATAAAAGCAACTACAACAAAAAACAACTATGGTGTCTATTATCTTACCCATTTCCCTAAGACCTAACAAGACGAGAGCAAGCAAATGGAAAGGATAACAATAACATGGAAGTATGACTGAATTCTAAAACAGAGACTAAGGGCAACCTATCAAATTCTAATAATTAAATAATTGGGTAGAAACTTAAAACTATTTAGCTATGATATTAATAAATAATAAACCAAACAAACCAAGAAACTTCAGCTTCGAATACTGAGCATTTATTCCACTTATTCAATTTCAAGGAATGAGGTACTGTATGATCTGAAAATTAAAAATAAACCGAGCAGTATAGGTGTCTTTTGCTACTTTTCTCCAACCTTTTTCTTCTATCTTTTCAACCCCCTAACACTAGATAGGAAAGGGATAGAGAGGAAAGTAAAGAGATTGCTGAATAAAGTCAGGAGTCAAAAAGGGGAAGATAATCGTTAGACTGCCGCAAGCTGATTAGGGCTATTGAGTCCAGTACAAACTTGGGGCAAGTTTGATCTTTGCCATAAGGGTACCTAATTTCTTCTTGTTTCTAGTTGCACATGACTACTTTTTTTTGTTTGAATTTTGTTTTTTGAGACAGGGTTTCTCTGTGTAGCCTTGGCTATCCTGGAACTCACTCTGTAGACCAGGCTGGCCTCAAATTCAGAAATTCACCTGCTTCTGACTCCCAAGTGCTAGGATTAAAGGCCACCACTCCCCGGGTGCACATGACTACTTAACTATGACCAATATCAAGCAATACCCCAACAACCACCCACCCCACCTCTTTTTGTTTGGGATTAAAGGCGTGCACCACCATTGCCCGGCTCCGACTCCTCCTCGAGGCCCCAGCATTTATATATTCTCCAAAAAGTCTCCAGAATTTCAAATACCACACAATTGAAGAAACTATCTGTAACTAGCAAAATCACACCCCCACCAGACCAAGAGGCTGCTTGGATAATCTGAAACAACACCATATTCCACACCTGGGTTTAAAACAAAAATATCCTTAGAAAACTACAAAATTGTCACTACAGAGCAACTGGGCATGATGCTCATGTTTACACTCTCAGAGGACTAGCCTACACAGTGAGATGCTATCTTACAATCATTGACAAAGGAATGGTCATGAGTATGTGTTTGCTGGGGTTAGTGTAAGGGTTTGTTCCATATTTACCATGCTATGATGAGAAAATGTATTCCCTGAAGCAGGCTGTGATATGGCATTCTGCTTCGAATTACTAAACACCAGAGGCTGGGCCAGAGAAGGAGCCTGAGATGGATCCAGATTAGATGAATCATTCTCCATTGAAGACGGTGTCTTCCCCAATAGAACAGCAAGGTCAATTCTAGTTTGGGAAAGAAAGGGGTCTTTATGAATGAACATTCTAACATACCCTGCAAACTTAAATCATGGTTAAATCAACATGAAGTTTATTTTCTGATGATAGTCTTATGAAGTCCTAATATATTACATTAATCAAAGTAACTAAGTGCCAAGTGCTGCCAAAATAGTTAAATATTTAATGTAATGATAGCACTACTTTAATGAAAGACTAAATCTTCAGGGATATTTTTTTGGGGGGGGTGATCTCTTTAAAATTTTGTTTTTTGGTTTTTTTTTTTTCGAGACAGGGTTTCTCTGTATAGCCCTGGCTGTCCTGGAACTCAGAAATCCACCTGCCTCTGCCTCCCAAGTGCTGGCATTAAAGGTGTGCACCACCACCGCCCGGCCAGAGTCTTATTACTATGTAAGCAGACTTGCCTTATGTTTATGTCTCTCTTGCCTCAGTGTCCCAAGTACTGGAATTATAACCGTAGGCCATAACATAATCACAAATTTTTTTGAAGTAGATTTCACTATGTAGCTCTAACTAGCTACAAACTCACAAGATCCACCTGTCTTTCTCTCTCAAGTACTAAGATTAAAGTTGTGCACCATCACACTTGACACTCCACTCTGAATATCAAAATCCAATAAATAATTCAAAACTGTTTAGCTATGATTTTAATATATAATATTAACTTCTATACTTAGCTGAGCATGGTGGTGCAAACACCAGCAAACAGAGAGCTAATGCAAGAGGACTACTTAAAGCTTAAAGACAACAACCTAGCTTAAAGAGCAAAAGTCTGTCTCAAAACAACAAAACATTATATATTTGATTACTAACACACACAAATGGATTTAGAACAGAGGTTTTAGAAGTTTTTCTCTAAACTTAAAAGTTTACCTGTGATATAAACAAAATATGCGGTTAATGTGTAGCTCAATAGTACAGTATAAGTCTAGCATTCACAAGGATCTAAAATCACCCCCAGCATCTCATCAAAAGGAGAAAAAGAAATTCAAAATACTATGCTCTGTTACTCACAATGACTTTCAGTGACACCTGAGTTTATGCTAAAGTAGTGACCCAAGGTAGAATGACTAAAACCAAGAGGGAGAAAGAAAATATTCAGCTTTTCCCAGGTCCACCCATGTCCAACAGAGAACAAGTCATTAAATAAAAGACCAATGACTGATGGTTTGGCAAATTCTGCTTACATTAGCTCAACATCTATTAAATACTCAAAAATAAGGACTGGAGAGATGGCTCAGCAGACAAAAGCACTAACTGCTCTTCCAGAGGTCCTGAGTTCAATTCCCAGCAACTACACGGTGGCTCATAACCGTCTGTACTGGGATCTGATGCCCTCTTCTAGTATGTCTGAAAACAGTGAAAGTGCATTCATATACATAAAATAATACTAAAAAAAAGTTTAAAAAGATACAGTCAATTTTACAACACACTTGCCTCTGACCAGCAGTGATTGTCACATTCTCCGCAGGCAGAGGCACTGAAGACACATTAGAAGCAGTAAAGATCTTGGTCTCAGAAAGCTGTAAAGAGAGAAATCAGTTACTCCTAGTGTTAGAAATTTGCCACAGGTAAGGTAAATTCAGCACCAAAAAAGAAGGAAACTCTATGAAAAAAAGAAACCAAGAACAAAAAAGAAAAAACTACCCTGAGGAATATTAAATTGATTGGTTGATTAAGTTTGCTTAATGGTTTTATACAAGCAAGGAACAGAACCAAGGAACACAGTAAAGCACAATAGTCTTATATCATATACAGACTGAACTCACAGGAAGGCTATCTCTGTGCTAGTCACATCTATTGAGGAAATTCCTTTTTATTTTCTCATTATAAATCCCAACTCCTACCTCTACCCAAAGGACACTTATCTTCCACCATTTTCTCTCCCTCAATGAAAGGAAAAGCATGACCAAGATGAAGAAAGAAAAAATGTTAATTCCTGGCTATTGAGCAGTTCAGGTCCAAGTATTGGCCAAATAATGTTTTTTCAGGAATTTCAGTTATATGTAAATTTTGCATTAATACTGACTACATTATATTTGTAAGGCATCTAATTATAAAACCAATTACAGGGGATAACTCTTTTTCCTAAATAAAAAGTTGAATTAGGTTTGTTTCCTTCACTTCTTGACCAAAAATCTCTTTGGTAATAAACAGAAAACCCATTGTATCCCAAATATATTCCTTACTAGTATAAACCAAATTTCAGAAGGTACAACTTGTTCATATTCACAAAGCAGTTTAGCTCAGCTATAAAAGAAAATCATAACCTGTGATGCTGGTGCACTGGAATGTTTTGAAACTTAGGACTGACAACCAAAACAATCTGACAAAGCTACCTTACCTACCTATATATAAAGGAAAGCAAATTTAAAATAATAAAATAAGTTTATCCACAATCACTGAAAACCACAATTCATAGCAAAAGCTTCATTGTGACCAAGTAAAATTCTTTTTAAGAATTCAAGAAAAGTCTTTTTAAACCACCCATCTATAAGTTTTCCAAGTAAAGTCAAGGTGGCAGATATCCAACTGGATAGTCATTTCAACTACAGAGTTGGGCATTCAATTACAGAGTTGGGTAGTTAAAAAGTTTCACAGCCAACTGGATTTTAAACTTAAGGTATAGGTACCATAACTATCCACTGCCAATTCATTATAGGACTTAATACCAAATAATGCAACAGCTCCAAGTACAGTTGTATGGTATTAGCAGCTGTTACACAATGTACTACCTACTATCTGCTTAACTAAAAACGCTGTTTTTGCAGTGATAGGATTTGAATGCAAGATTCTCAAACATACTAGACAAGTGTTCGTTCTACCATTGAGCTTGTTCCCAGTACTAATTCCATTGTTGGTACGCTACCCAACCAGTCTATCTACCTGGTTCAATCTGACAATCAGGTATTGGACTTACACACCTGCACTTGCCCTTTCCATAGTGTGGTTCCAGAGTCCTGTCCATGCCCAGTCTCCTTCATATAACATATGTGAAATGTTCTGGTTCAGAACACTATTTTGGATGTAAAAGTTTTAGGTCAGAATCTTAGCAGTGATTTCGAAAGGCAGAAATATATCCATTTTCTATCCCTAAACACA
Organism: Montemys delectorum; assembly: GCA_019843815.1. NCBI lineage: Eukaryota > Metazoa > Chordata > Mammalia > Rodentia > Muridae > Montemys > Montemys delectorum. The sequence continues at coordinate 16,025 of JADRCD010214957.1, forward strand.
ACTTAGGGATAGAATACATTGGGTAAGGACTAGCCCAAGAATACCTACATCTTCATTCCAATCTTCAGTTCCCCACTCTTCTGTTGCAGTCCTCCATGCACCTAGGATTGGAGAGGAAAAAAAGGTAAAATAAATTTAAGTATCATAAAACATGTTCAGACAAAACTACTGCATTAGCATTTTGACAAGCAATAGTATGATTATTAGAATTTAGCAAACAGAAAGAAGTTGTTGACTTCAGAAATAGGGTAAGACTCTTTAGAAACACCAAAGTAAAAAGGTTAATAAGATTATGATTGCATAGCCAATTGGGTTACAGAGCTGTAACAGGAGTGGACTATATACATAAAAGGATATATGTATAAACACATCTATCATCTAAAACCCTTTCCTACCCTCCTCCCTGCCAATATTTACCATGCAATGCAGTATCTTTAAAAACCTCAACTTTGTCTCAGCAGTCATTTAATAAAATGGTAGCAACTAACTTAAACAGAACATGCAAGCTACATCTATTTATTTTGTAGAAAAACAAAACCAAACTCAAGGTAATGCGAAGAGAAACAACACCAATGGTAGAACACTACAAAAAGTTGCCACGTGTTTAGTGAAAGGAGAATAAGTAGGTGTGGAAGCTGAATAAAGAAAACAGACAAAAGGACCTCTCTGTTATTAGAAATGGACCAAAAAAAGAAAAAAAATGATCAGCCAAGTCAGGTTCATAAGTCTAATTAACTAGTTTAAACCAGGTAACTATATGGGGAATGCTGTATAGACTTGCTCTTTTGGGGGATACAAAGCAAAATTAAAATCAAATATATACAACAGCTATTATACTAATCCTATTTATAAAGGATATAGAATCTGACCTGCCAAGGGTATTGCACAGACCATGAAAGAAATCATTTTTCCCTTCTATTGAGCTAAAACAGTTTCTATACACAATCAACCCATTTTTAAATATTTACCTGGGCATCTTGGTTGCTCTCTCCCTCTCTCTCTTTGGATCTGTGTGTTATGTATGTATGTTCATATGTGTTGTGTTTGTGATAGTAGGTGTTCACATGTAGACAGAAACTAGAGGTTGATTTCAAATATTTTCTGTCTCACTATGTTTTACTGAGGCAGGGTCTCTGGCTCTACCTGAAGCTGATCTTATTTGGGTAGTCTAGCTGCTAGTCTCCAGAGGATCCCATCTCCTTCTCCCAAGTTCTGGGTTATATAGACAGGCCTCTACATTTGTGTGGCTTATAAGTGATGAGAATGTAAACTCTAGTCCTCATGCTTGGACAGCAAGAGATTTGTCAATTCTCTCTAACACTCCCCCTTTTCCCCCTCACAATTTTTTTTGTCTCACACATACACAACTCAGAAGGAAAATATGTCTCATAAGAACATTTGTGAGAAATAAGATTCTTCTCTTCTACCAGATCACTAAAATCTGGTAAAATGTAAGAATTTATCTCTACCAGAAACTAGAACTTCCCGTTTTTAAAAACACTATAACTCATAATATATGAGTAACTTTTTTTTTAAGATTTATTTATTTATTATATGTAATACTACTGGAGCTGTCTTCAGACACTCCAGAAGAGGGCATCAGATCTCCTTACAAATGGTGGTGAGCCACCATGTGGTTGCTGGGAATTGAACTCAGGACCTTTGGAAAAACAGTCAGTGCTCTTAACTGCTGAGCCATCTCTCCAGCACCCTATGAGTAACTCTTGAAGTTTTCGCAAGAATAAATAAGTGGTTGCTAAGCATAATAGCAAATCCTTTTAATCCCAAAACTCAGGAGGTTGAGAATCTCCTCCAGGACAACTTGGTCTATACAGCAAATTCCAGGCCTGCCAAGGATGCAAAGTGATATTCTGTCTCAATAAAATAAAAACCTTAAAGTAAAAATAAGAAAGTTAACAAATGGTTGAATATGTCTCCTTCCAATACTTCAAAGGTGAAACAAGAACATCAAAAACATGAAGGCATGGGGCAAGGAAAGATGGTTCAGTAAGTAAAGCCTTTCTTTGCAGGCATGAGAACCTGAGTTCAAATGCTAACATCAACATAGAAGTTGGGCATAGATTGGGCATTTGGTTCAGTGGGAGCAGGCTTGCTTAGAGTGTGTACAAAACCCTGGATTTGATTCCCAGCATCATAAAAAACACAACAGAGCAGAGGCATGAGCCTAATGCTAGCACCAGGAAAGCAGAACAGAAGGATTACTAGGGCTTGCTAGCCAGATAACCTATTTGAATTGATGAGCTTCAGGTGGATTCAGAGAACAAGAAGGTAGCAACAGATTAATAAAGATATTGATCTCCGGGATCAATATACACATGCTGACAGATAAAAGCATGCCTGTGCACAGACTTTAGAGGCCAACCTGGTGGTCCACATAGTAAGAGGCAAAAAAAAAAAAATCTAACAGCTACAAAACCACTTAAAACTTTCAAAACAGGGCTGGAGAGATGGCTCAGTGGTTTAAGAGCACTGACTGCTCTTCCAGAGGTCCTGAGTTCAATTCCCAGCAACTCTCCTTGGTGGCTCACAACCATCTCTAACGGGATCAGATGCCCTCTTCTGCTGTGTCTGAAGAGAGTGACAGTGTACTCATATACATAAAATAAATAAATCTTTAAAAAACAAACTTTTGCTAGTAGAAACTATCTTCTACAGGGAAATACAAGTCCCAAATCATATCCTCTTACTCTTACAGTTCTTTTCTCACTGAAATCTGCTTCATCCTTAATAAATGGAAGTCCAAATGAGTTAGCACTTAATATAAACCTGGAGTTAGAACTGACTAAATAGTTACCTAACCTAGGTTCTTTGTGTAACAATTTTTGTCTGTACTCTGGTGACTTGATCTGTATACTTGTGCATGACGCTTTCCTGTACTGGAAATCCAATCACGGCTACGGAAGCCAGCAACCATAAGATGAAATGTTTACAAAACTTAGGGTCTATGCATTCCCACAGCACAGAGCTCAGTCAGTGTAAATGCCAAATATTTACTAAATGAATATATTTTGGGGAGGGAAAAGTGGACACAGAAGATGAAAGACAAAGGTAGAAAGAAAAAAAAGCAGAAAGACAGAAAAATCCACATATCCACAGATATTTCAATTCATAAAAATCTGTAAAAATATCCGGGGCAATTAGGCACCTGGATGTATCATACCAGGAGCAGTCTCAAATTTTCGGGGATAATTTGACCCCTCAACCCCAATGAAATCAAGTCCTGAAACAAAAAAGAAAAGAAAAGAAAAAACAACCAGTGAAATTTTGCTTGTAAATGAGAACATCTGCCCCCAATACATAATTCCCAATGTACCTGTGGATATTTTAAGGGTAGATTTGAATTATTTCTTAAATTAAAAAAGGAATTTGAAGTTTAATCTATGAAAACATAAAAGAGATCATGCATAAAGGTATGTCACATCATGAGATGACAACAGGAACATAAGACGCTATCACCAATCCTTTCACATAGAAAGATGACAATGTCATTATCTATCATTTCTTTCCAGCCACACGTTATTGATTTGTGACTCCAGACTTGTAACACCTGATCAGTTCTAATCATTACAATAGTCCCTGTTTTCCCAATCAGACTCTTAACGACAGCTTGAGGGGAGGTGGGTCTGGATGGTGGTGGTGTACACATTTCCCAGCACTAGAAAGGAAAAGGCAGGCAGGTCTGTACGTCTGAAGCTAGATTGGTCTACAGAGTGAGCTAGGGCTACAAAAAGAAGCCCTGTCCCTGCCACCCCCCCCCCCCACAACAACAGCAACAAACAAAAAAGCTAAGGCTGAGGACTGGGAATGACACTCCCACACACATACACCCCAGAGGTTTTTTTTCTATACTAAAAGCCAATCCCTTATTTTCCATTGTTTTTTCTTCCAAAGATTAAAAAGTTAAGTATCTAAGAGTACACTATAGGTGAAAAAAATAAGTTATCTTTTTAAATATTAAAACTGTTACCATTGCCTCTACAAAACAAGAAAGACTGAAATAAAGCCTACACAATATATTAAAGCATCACTTCATAGCCAAATTATTAAGGGAATCTAATAAGATGCCCACATTTTTTCAATACCTCAACTTCTGCCTCCACCCATGGGAAAAACTAAAAATTTTAAAAAGAAGGAGCTTGAGAGGTGCCTCAGTGGCTCAGAGGACAAGGATTCAATTTCCACCATCCGTACAGCAGTGAATAAACATCCACTCAATCTCCTGGTAAAAGGGATCTAACAGCCTTTCTGGCCTCCACAGGCAAAGCACTGCTATATACAGACATACATGGAAGCAAATTACCCAACATATTTTACCATACATGTGTGTGTATGGATAAATATAATAAAATTTGAATGGTAACACGTCAATGAGTCTAAAATTTTAGACTCGTTAAACCCAGACCTCTTTGTAAAAAGAAAAACCCAGCCGGGCAGTGGTGGCACGCACCTTTAATCCCAGCACTTGGGAGGCAGAGGCAGGCAGATTTTCGAGATCCCTGTCTCGAAAAACCAAAAATAAAAATAAAAAAGAAAACCCCATAAGCTCTCATATGCCAGTTCAAACAGCAAAAGTTAGATATCACAAAAAAAAAAAAAAAAAAAAAAAAAAAAAAGGAAGGATGATAAAAGTTCTTGCTTAGCATACATTATGCCCGGATGCATTTCACAATCCCCAGCACTGTGAAAAAAAAAAAGTTAAATAAAACAAAAACCAAAACACTCTAAATTCTAGGGCTGCTCTCATTAAAACAGCACATTATTTTTTAACCTTGAACATATGATGGCATATCCCATAAGCCTAAACATATCTTTAAACATTTACACTATACCTAAATGCAGCCAACAAAAGTGGCTTTATTCAAATTCTATAAATACTCACTTGGTAAAGTGACAAACACCAAAAAGACTACTCAATGGAAAGCTAGAAATCCAGTGAGTCTCTTCATGATAAAATACTGGGATATATTAAAAAAAAAAAAAAAAGGGACATATCACCTAAGTGGTGGTGGATCACACCTTTAATCTCAAGAGGCAGGCTTATGTTTCTGGTAAGATACATCTCAGCCTGGTTTACAAAGTGAATTCCCAAATATAGAGAGCTACACAAAGAAATCCTGTCTCAAAAAACTTAAAAAAGAATAACACTCCTACAGTGGTAGCGCATACCTTTGATCCCAGTACTTGGGAGGCAGAGGCAGCTGGATTTCTGAGTTCGAGGCCAGCCTGGTCTACAGAGTGAGCTCCAGGACAGCCAGGACTACAACAGAGAAACCCTGTCTAGAAAAACAAAACAAAACAAAACAAAAACAAAAACAAACAAAAAAACACCAAGAAGAACATTCCTATTTTTGTATTAGAAAATAAATCAATAGTGTTTGTTGACTCTGACTCTAGGTTCTGTTAATCTTGACTAGTATCTTAATAGCACTAGAAGCAGCCCTATGGGCTAATGGAAAGAGCATAAACTCAAATACTAGTAAATTTATAATCTCTCTCAATCTTCAGCTTTATCATTAAGATGGTGATGATAAACCCTACTTTAAAGCTAGGTATGGTGTATGTGCACCTATATAAATTCCTGGACAAGTGTTCATTCAATGTCATCTTACTTACATAATGAACTTAAAGCCAGCTTGGGACACATGTCTAGTCTCAACAACAACAACAAAATAAATAAAATTTCCTAAAAATAGGACTGATTTCAGGTTAGGTGTGGAAGCATACATCTATCATTCAAGAACTTGGGAAGCTTAGCCAAAAAAATCTTGAGTTCCAGGCCACCTTGCAGGCATGTTAAAAACCAAACAAGTGGCACTGTGGGAAAGGTTATGACTCACTCCTAACAGAATGATCAGGTGAGCTGGTACATAAAATATGCTCACAAACCCATGGCAAAACATTAAATTTTCATCCTTATATTTTCTATGTTCTTAAATACTACTCTTTCAGTTTTTAAATACAAGTATAACCTTAAAGTCACAAAAAAGCTTTACACAAAGTTATCTCCAGGAATGAATACATCCCAATGGTAAATTTGGCTTGTATGCACAGACCCTGATTTTTCAACCCATAGGACCATGCCAAAAAGAAGAAAAAAATTCTCAGAAAAGTCACTCACTTGTTCCATCATCTGGTTCAAAGTGGCCAGTGTTGTTCCACGTATTGCCACTGTTATTGCCATAGTTATCATCAGTGTTGGTTGGCTCTGCATAATCAGCTGGGTTAAAGGTTCTAAAAGAAAAGAAAGCCTTACATTTTCTAACTTCATTAGCAGATTCAGTGAATATTAACTCATATAAAACAAGCACAATCTTGACCATTTCCTCCTAACAAGATCATTCCTCATTCTATAACCTCACACTCTTTTTTAAATCACCCACTGTAAAATGGCATAGCATAAACTATACACAAATGATTGAGATGGTAAATGCAAAGATCTGAAAATGAGCACAAATCTACATTTTTTATCCATCTACAAATCATCCACATGTCATGGTACACATATAACACCAACATTTCAGAGGCGGAGGCAAGAGGCCTGTAAGCTTAAAGTTGCTTAGGCTATAAAAACAATAGAGCTCAGTTTAAAAAAGCAAGTCTACAAATTATTCAATCATTTTTTCTAAAGTTCTCTTTGTCCATTCCCAGGGTAAAAATTTAAATCATCAATGAAACTTACCCCATTCCTTGAGCAGAAAATCTTCCTCCTCGCCTACCAGAACTACCTGCAGAAAACCAGAAGTATTTTGGAAGCTGATATTGAAAATCTATCCAGCAAAGACATCTGTGGAACAACCAAGTGTTTACTTCTTCCAGTCCCATGGAGCACACCAAATAATCTAACATGAGACAATCATTACTGTCAATAGCTGTTCATCTGCTGCTTAAACTGCCTAAGAGGGAGGTGCGGGGGGGATAGATAGTTCAGGTAAAGTGCTTGATGTCTAAGCATAAAAACTTCAACTTGATAGATCCCAGGATAAGCCAAACAGCCCACTGGTGAATTTCCAGGCCAATGAGAATGTCTCAAAAAAACAAAACAAAACAAAAACAAAAAACCCCACAAGGGGCCAGATAAAAATCTTGGACTACTCCAGCCAGATGAATTCCATGCATCACTTTGGTTGGTAGAAGCTGTTCCCTTTTCCTGGGTTTATTAAATTGATACTGACAATTCTAAAACCAATGGGCCAGAATGTACTAGAGAGGTAAGAATCATTGCCAACCCAATTCAAGTCCTCAGTTGTGGAGTCTATCCATTATGAAATAAAGTACTATGAATAAATGTATGGCTGATGATGCTAAAAGTAGATGGAGAGCAACTTCCCAAATAAATCCACAAACTTATAGAAAATTCACCTAAAACACAAAGTAAAATTGGCTAAGATCAAGGAATAGTAAGGAAAGAAAAGCAAAGCAAAAGATGGACAATTAAAATAAGAACATTCTACCAAAGGTTACTAAAGCCAAAACTCCCAGAGCAAAGAAACATGTGACAAAAATATAACACTTGCTGGGTGGTGGTGGCACACACCTTTAGTCCCAGCACTTGGGAGGCAGAGGCAGGTGGATTTCTAAGTTCAAGGCCAGCAGAGTGAGTCTACAGAGTGGTCTACAGAGTGAGTTCCAGGACAGCCAGGGCTACACAGAGAAACCCTGTCTCAAAGAAAAAGAAAGAAAGAAAGAAAGAAAGAAAGAAAGAAAGAAAGAAAGAAAGAAAGAAAGAAAGAAAAAATAACACTTTACAATTTTTGAAATTAATATTAAACCAAAGGCTTTTTTTTGCTCAAAAATTTCTCCTGTAGTGTCTCATTAAGAGATAACATAACTGATGTTATTAAGGAAAAATAGCCAGAAGTGACTGACAACTACATTCAAGATCCTAGAGAAGCAATTTTCAACCCCATCTGATCTGGCCAGGGAGGAAGGCCTCTTAGTAAAGCTGTAAAACTACTCTCATTTTCAACATCCTTACTGCTTAGTAGAAAACATTTTGGATTTTTTTTGGCCAAAATCTGACTAACAAGGTACACTGTCATGTTTATCCATGAATATGAATTTACTCAAAACTTTTCATATTTGGTATTTTTTCTCTTATAACATTTTGTTTTGGAGAAACACTATAGACTTTCCCCTCAATGCTGCATATCAAATCCCACAGAAATCCACAAGCCTCTACCTCTTGAGCGCTATGATTAAAGGCGCACACTACCACTTCTGAGTGTGGGGTGTGTGTGTGTGTGTGTGTGTGTGTATATGTGTATATGTGTGCACACATGTGCATCACATGTGTGCAGGAGGAACTTGAGGAGGTCAAAGCAAACATAAGATCTCTTTGAACTGGAGCTACCAATGGTTGTGAGGCATTGTGTGGATGCTGGGAACATAACCCAGGTCCTCTGCAAGAACAGGAAGTACTATTTAATAGCTGAACCTTCTCTCCAACCTCAGGCTTTCACAGGAAGCATTCTTGGTGGTCATCTTACTGATAAAAAGCTGGGTGGCTTTTTATTTCTGATTTTTAACTTTTGTTTCCTAACTAGTAGTATGTCTTCTTATTTCTTTGGTATGACATTTATGAAATGTGTCCAGAATTTACAGTTAATAGTAATTTTTAAATGAATACCAACAATGTCCACTTTGTTGAAAAAACTGGTAGGTTTGCTTAAGGTATTACAAAATTTACTTAGGAAAGTACAAGCAAGGCATGGTGGCACACATCTTTGATCCTAGCACTCAGAAAGCAGTGGCAGGTAGGTGTCGGTGACTTCCAGGCCAGACTGGTCTACATAGACAGAGCTACTTAGTGACACCTAGTCTTGAAAAAAAGTCTTAAAACCAGTGCTTGTAATTTGGCTGGACGGGATAAAGATATTTGTTGCCAAATCCAGTGGTTTGCATTCAATTCCCAGGACCGACATAGTGGAAAGAGAGGTTCTCTGCCATTCACCTTTGTCACACATATATAGCCATAAAATGTAAAAATCTAATTAAAGGTTTTTATGTCTCCTAAAGTAGGGGGATGGACCTTGAGCTGGTTAGTAATTCAGTAACAAACATTTGCCTAGCATTCCTTAGCATCACTATTGGAACAAGAAAAAAAAAACTCTTAAATCCTGCACAATGTAAGCCAATTTTTAAAAGACTATCCAAAAGAAATATCACAAGATTAATGAATAAAGAGGTCTATCACAATGGGGTGGAGGTGGCACCATGGTTAAAAGTGTTTCCTGCTCTTGTAGAAACCCTGGATTTGGTACAGAACCTACACAGTGGTTCTTAAGTCTGTGATTCTTTTTTGTTTTGTTTTTGTCTGTCTGTTTTGTTTTGTGTAGCCCTAGCTGTCCTGGAACTCACTCTGTAGATCAAGCTCACCTCAAACTGCCTCTCAGGTGCTGGGATTAAAGCCTTGTGCTACCGCATCCTGCTATCTGTGGTTCTAAGTGCAGATCCAATGCCCTCTACTACTGGGCTATGGGTTTACACTTCAACGGTAGAGTGTTACCTACATGTACAAGAATATATACACGCACGCACGCACGCACGCACAAACCAAATAAAGACAAAAAAACAGAAAAATATGCAAAAAAAACCTTTACACATCTCTCAGAAACTTTGGTCAGAGTCAGGGAAATTAGTAAGAAAAAAGAGTGGAGGGAAAAATAGGAACTGAGAACTCATCAACTCATTGTTTATTACCATGCAAATATAATCTTTCTTGAATAAAAAGTTTAAAAACTACGTAATAAAAAATTTTAAGTTTAAAAATGAAAGACTAGAAAATAAAAAGTGTTTAAGGAGCACTGCCACCTGATGTTGACTTCTGGGCTCCCCTGCAACACACACATAAAAAACCCAAGCACATGCATTCACACACACCGCTCTTCAACAAAAAAGACTAGGGTTGTCATCTCCCTTCTTTCCCATTCTACCCAACACAAATATATATTCTCTAGTGTTTATTTGCCTGTCAACCTTACTAAGATAACTATTTCATGCCTATTTGCCACTTCCTCTCAAAACTGTCACCTCTGCCCCGGCCTCGGCCTCTTCTGCCTCTGTCTGTGCCTCTTCCAGAAGGTCCTCCACTCTTAGTGCCATCCAATCCATTTTCCTGGCCTCGAACTGAAATAGAAAACACACACAGGCAGAACATGATCAATTAGGATACATACAAACATATACATTATATTGAACAGTGTCAGGGAGACAAAACTAAGAGAACATGACCTGGTAGGATGGAACATGAAGGTCACTCAGGGAATAGTGATGAGACATGACAGAGAGCTGAGTCAAGTAACTTTACAATTGACTACATGATTGCCATGTAAGTGACTATTGTAGAAAAGGCTCCATGTTTTACATGTTAAGATCTTAACAGATGATGGCAAGAAATGCGAATAGGTGATATAACAGATACAGGGGCCTGCCTAGCAGGATCCGACACATCCCTGAAGTCTAGACATTACTGACCCACAGCTGGTTTTGATAAAGCCCCATGCATACACTCTCGTCCACGGCTGGCACCTCTCCCCCGTCTTGGTGGCCCACCACGTCGCCGACTATAGTCTCTGTCCCGGTCTCGATTTTCTTTTCCTTCTTCATTAGATTCAGTTTGTCCACCATCCTTCTGTCCTGAGACTCCTTTCTTCTTCCCAACCATCTCCCAGGAATGCTAAAGAAAGGTAGAACACTCATGTCTGATCAATATGGACTACAATGGACTACAATTTCACTAAGGACGAAAACTAGTACAATTATTTCCTCAGGATCCACAGTTAAGAAATTTTGACTTGCTGGGCAGTGGTGGCACACACCTTTAATTCCAGCACTTGGGGGCAGAGGCAGGTGGATTTCTGAGCTCGAGGCCAGGTTGGTCTACACAGTGAGTTCTAGGACAGCCAAGGCTATACAAAGAAACCGTGTCTTGAAAAGGAAGGAAGGAAGAAATTAATTTTGAGCAAGGCAATGTGATCCATGCTTTTAACCCCAGCATTCAGGCAGGGGCAGGTAGACCTCTGTGAGTTCAAGGCCAGCAGGGTCTAGAGTGAGTTCTAGCACAGCCAGGGCTACACAGAAACAGAAATGTATTAGTTTACTTCTGTTTATATGCAGAGTACAGATAAACTCAACTCTTACACTTAATGATGCCAAAACTGAAGTATTTGTGTTTTATGAGGTAGGAAGTAGGGGACCATGGGACAGGCTACATTCAAATTTCCAATTCCCCTACCTTAGCTCCAAAAGCTGCCTGGTTAAGTCATGCAGGGATCATTTCCAAATTCTATTCAGTTCAGTAGCATAGATACATTAATCTAAGAACCTAGGGGCTGGTCCTTATCAAGCACATTCTCTGAACTAGAAAAAAAAATCTCTCTAGATTCATCAATACATTACAGTTTAAATTCTTTTTTGTTTGTAGTGAGATATGGCCTGGAACTTATGTAGTCCAGGTTGGCCTCTAATTCAGAGATCTGACTGCTTCTGCCTCCTCAGTGCTGGGGTTAAAGGCATGAGGCACTATGTTGGGCTACATACATCCTTATTCATTATCAAATTAAGCAAAACTTAAAACTGAAGGTTTCTAACTGTTACTAATAGATGCAAACGGAGTAGACGGCATTTGCCGTTCTAGCATATCTTATGAAACCCATAAATTTAGAAGGAAAACAGTTCTTTCTCTCTTATACATACAAAAACAGGTTAAAATGATTAATCTTATGCACAACTTAACAAAATAAAGACTTTAGTTACAAATAAAGTTAAATCTAAGGCTGGGGTTAGAGTACAAGCCTCTCAATAGTAGCTTGAGTTCAATCCAAGCACTATCACTTCAAAAGTCAAATAAAATTTATAAAAAAATAAAAATAAAAAAAAGCATTAGTATCACATTTTGACCATGTAATTCAGCAGGGACTGGATAGGTGGCTCAGAGGGTTAAGAGTATCAGTTAATCTTCTGAAGGATCCAGGTTCCAACAACCCAGTACCAACACTGCAGTTCACAACCATCTGTAACTCCAATTTCCATGGAATCGGATGCCCTCTATTAGCCTCCAAGGACACCAGGCATGCAAGTGATACAGACATACTGCATCACTGTATTTGCTGGCTAAATATACATATACAATGAAGTTGCCAAGACAAATATTGACCTAGAATGTAGCAATTCTTTCCTATGCATTTTCCCAATGATTTATTCCACAGTTGGTATGTACGAATAGTGGCTGGTATGTAATTTAATGCTCACTGAAGCTTCAATTCTAAGTCATAATAATTCTACACCTAAATCTGAACCAGGAACACTGAAAACTAGACTAACAAGTTCTGATAAATTTTAAGGTTTTTTTTTTTTGTTTTTGAAACAAGAACTTACTATGTTATCCTGGTTACCCTGGAACCTACTACAAAAATATAGCTGGCCTCAAACTCCCAGAGATTCAGCTATCTCTGTCACTGAGTATTTGGATAAAGGTGTACA